>CM022703.1:14125518-14151125 GCA_012295165.1 Asparagus setaceus | reverse complement strand
TATCTGGATTGAAGGTTTGGGCGATTATATCAAAGTATTTTGGCTTTTCTATAAAAAGCGAGGCAAAACACTTTGGAGGGTATCTATAAGCGTCGAAAATTATCGTAGGTCCGAACATAACTTCGTGGCGATGAGTTGGCGATCGGCGAAACCATCAAACGGCGTGAAGACAAACCGTTAACGGCGTAAATGCACAAAGCGAGTCGCCAAGGCCGCATAAGTCAGGCGACAAATCAGCGTCTGGCAACAGGATAAACAAACTCGCGTCGGTCGCGAAATGCGAATCCAGTAACCGTCTCCTTATGCCAGTAACGAAGCTTTGGTGCAAAGCTCGCGGAGTTAAAGAAGGAAGTGGCAAAGAAGCCACCAACGCATCGCCAGTTTGGAGGCCCAAGTCTAATGGTGCCCCAACCTCGCCGCCCACACCCCGCCTCGGGCGCTTTAAGCCGAAGGATACAAGGCGTAAAATCCAACCAAAAAGCTCGACGACGCCTCAAAGACGAAGGCGTCAGATTCAATCTGGTGAAGCCAACTCCCCGCCACCACCACCAAACCGACTATCAAGGGGATCGCCTCGTCCTCGAAGAGAATCACGGTCACTCCTTGTGAGGTCGCACCTGCTCCAACAAGGACAAGAAGATTCCCGCAGCCTCCTATCGGATTGAAAATCGGTCCAGAGTCCGCCGAGACTTCACCACATCGGCGAAAGTCTAGGCGAAGTCACTTTCGAAGTTTCGATGGATTGACCCGCCCTCGAAGGAGACGCTTCATCCGACAATGAGGACGTTATACCCAAAGATCACGCCAACATATCTAAAGTTGCTCCGGTACACACCGATGAGCCGTACTACCGCAGTAAGAGGTACGAAAATCTCGGCCCCCTTACGCAGCCATGCTTGTGCTCCAAGCTCATTAAGACGATGCCTCGAGTGCAATTGCCATCAAGAAGCTCCCGAAAGGGTGTCGGCCTTCCGAGACTCACCACGAGATGCCGGACCAGGACAAGGCGATTCAAGAAAAGGATGATCTCCGAGGGTGAGTTGCCGAGGTCACTAATAATATGACCAGCAAAGAATCATCGCCACGGCTATTCCAGCCAAGACGAACGGGCTAACTCGCTTGTGGTCCGACTATCCGACGGTCCGTAACGATAAGCTTCAAGGTTACCATGAGGATGATGCGCCGATATTGGTCCTCAAGAACGCGATCCGGATCATACCGTATCTAGCGAGGGAGCCCCTAAGAAACACTATGATCAGTACATGCATCAAGTGGCCAAAATGTTAGACGGCTGAATAAACAACGGAAAACTTCAAGTTAAAATGGAGTTGGCCATGCGACGATGAGAGAAATGCACACCAACAGATCCAAGCCCGACAAAACATCAGCAGGAATCGCCGCCAACGCCGATGAAGATGATAGCGACTGGATCGAGGAATCACCGTGAAGATGATAACCCCCTGAACCACGCCGACGCCGCTGTTGCTCATGAGAGCCAGAAGATCAAAGACTTGGAGAGCAAAATCAATTCATTGATCAAGAAGTAAAGAAGACAGTATTCCTTGCCCATACCCAAGGAGTGGGAATCAATCCCCACCACGGGTTTAACTTAATAAACTTCACACCATTTGACGGAAGGGTTCCCTAACGCAAAGACTTGATTTATTTCAAGTCACACCGGAGTTAGTTTCCGCAACTAACCCTTGATGGTTCGGTCATTCGCTGGCACCCTTCGCGGGGCTGTCGAATGGTACCGCCTCAAGCCGGGAGCATTCACGGACGACATGGAGTCTAGCTTCCTTACCAATTTTTTGATGACGATATCGAGGTATCGATCGACGCTGCTTTCACGAAGCGTAAAGACGCCGAGAAACCGTGGACATCTTTGTTAAACTATTCGGAACAAGGCAATGAACTGCCGGATCCACAATAGGAGTTCATCCTCCAAACCCGCCACAACAACTTATCAATAGATGTGCTTGAAGCAATGGGCGTTAACCATCGATAACGGAAGGACTTGAAGGTTCGTGGAGAGCAAGCCGAGATTCCTCAAAAGGAAAAAGGCGAGAGGGGTCACCGACAACGAAGCTCCGTTTAACTTTGTCCCACGCTGCAAAGGGAAAGAGCAAGCCAAGACGGCGGTTAAGTAACCAAACGCCCAACTCAACCCCAAAGAAGGCCAGCAGAAGAAGAAATACGCGAACAAAGCAACCAACGTGGCAACCAGGCCACAAAAACGAAGGCCTTAGAGCCATCCCAAGTCCTATTCCTTTGTGGACGAGATTCCGGTCTCTTCAAATATCTTGTGGAAAATAACAAGATCAAGCTCTCCTCCGATTCGTAATCAAGAGGAGGCGATGAACACGAATGACCCAAGATACCGTGCATACCATAGGCGCTCATCACCCCACTAAATCCTCGCTTCACCTTAAGGACAAAATCCGTGCTTTAATTGATGTAGGGTCATTACTATGAAGCCGCCCAAAGAGAAGAAGGTCGGAGCTAATGCGTATCCATAAGTTTCGGGTCGGTGCCATTGATATGGTTTGAACCCCAAACCGGTCAAAGCTGCGCGAAGACGGTGAATGACCCACCACAAGCAACGTAAAGGACTTGTATCGTGATAATACTCGAATGGCGAAGTCTTCAGGGTCCACCTGCACTCTACCGGAAGATGAGCAATGGGTAGCCTCTTCTTCAAGAAAAGTCGCGTAAGGAAAGGCGCGTCATGCTACTCCGCACTCGAGGGAGACGGCGAAGGTGGTAACATTCTAGCTGTCCGGGGAACTCAGCCCACGCCACCGCGAGTGGACATGCAGTACAGTACAAGTACCCGGAAGTCCCCGACCCTAATGCCAAGACGCCTCGAAAGCCGGTACCAACAAATCCCTCACTCGCATGAAAGCGCATGCGAGTAGCCGCCAAAGAAGCTACGCCAGCACCGATGAAGTTCAACTCCCGGCAGCCGATTCGACCGCTCGATTGAAGAGATAAACCGGAACTCAACTTCCATACCGCCGATGTCATGGCCCACTAGCCAATATCCCCGCAGGATCACTTCTATGAGTCAGCCAGGCCATCAAAGAGACGAGAAGTTTCAAGAAGCCTCACATTCGTAAGTCTCACCCAGATTAGGCCGAGTCCAAGAGTCGGCCCAAGAATGCAACCTTGCGACTAAACACTTCCCCGATCACCTTTACAAAGGAGGATATGCGCACAAGGAATTCCAAGCACGATAGCCGCTATACTTCACCGGTATATTGGTTCTAGTGAAGTTAACCGGATCCAAGTCGATCCGGTTCAACATGGTGAACGCCTCACTGGCCAATCATCCGAACTCAAGTTAGCATCAATCGGCACAATGATCTACTTGATAACACCGGTCCCGCCACTTGGTAAAATCCGGATTAAGTGCCAAATGGGGACTTAAAGTCCAAGTCACCGCTATGTGATTGACGTAGAGACTTCTATAACTTATCAAGTGGTCGACTTTGATCCACGGTAATGTTATAGTCCCGCCTACTCTTCATTGTCTCAAATATGTAGACACGAATAATGAGGTCAAGACTGGTCGTGGACAAACAACTTTAAGGGAATGGAGAATTATTTCACCGATTCTCCTCTACCGTAATGAGTCCGAATCAATCATCGGCCCAAGGTACCTATGAAGAAGTGCCGACATACCGAAACCGGCTTGGTTATAGTGGAGGTTTTGTTTTAAATGACATTGTACCCCTTGTAATCAATCTTGACGATGAAGAATCGCCGATGAACATTGTAATTGGCAAATTGCCGATGAATCAATAAATGACGATTTAGAGTATCCTTTATCTTTGAATGATGTGATAAAGATTATACAATGATCCGAGTTGCACCCGCCAACTCGATCATCTTGCTTCACACAAAAGCGCTTCGGATTCCTTTGGGACAACACTTGTCATCCCACCTAAGATCAAGTAGTGAAAGAGACTTGGTTTACTAAAAGGAGATGCGCCCAACGCCAATCATTTCTTTGAAGAAGGTGAAGATGACAATGGGCCTATCCTCCACACATTCGATATAGTCCGTAAACACCGGGTATCATGAAAAGATGGGGTATGACTTGACACGAGGGAAGGTCTATGTTTCTGACGAGGCCCTCGACCCTCCTCCTAAAGCGCATATGTCCCAAGAGGAAAGCCTGATAATTACTATGCATTTAGAAGGGGATTGGGATACTAATCCTCCTCGAAGATGAATGCTCGTGGTCGATTGATAATAATCCACCGTGAGGGAGACTGACATTCGCCCGACTCTTCGTTTCCGGACAACGTTCTGAGAAGCTTTCAAGGCTTTGATGTCAAATATGGCCAACATCGATCCCCGCTACTATTGAGGGTGATGAAGATATGCCAACATGGGAAGACCCATGGATCCATCAACTCAGAGCAGCTTTGGGGATAGGTTCGAACAAAGAGACCCCCACTAAGGATGAGGTAGTCCAGTGTTAATATGGGTGATGAAGAGCATCCTAAACTCATAAACATCAGCAATACTCTCCCTTGGAAGAAAAGGAAGAGTTGATTGCCCTAATCGGAGTATATCGATGTATTCACCGAGTTACGAGGACATGCCAGACTCGACCCTAATGTGGCAACACATCGCCAACATCAAGGCGATGTCAAACCCGGCAAGCAACAAAAGACGGCTCGGCCCACAAATATTGGAGGCAATTGTTGACTAAATGAAGAAACTCATAGAATCGGATTCATCGAGGAAATTCAACATCCGGATTGGGTGGCTAATATAGTCCCTGCCATGAAGAAGAATGGTTCGATTAGGACTGTGGTTTACTACGAGACTAAACGCCGCTGCCCAAAGGATGATTTCCTTCCAATCACCGATGTCATAGTTGACAACACGCGGTGGATTTGAAAGAATGTCTTTATGGATGGCTTTTGGTATAATCAAATCAAGATGTACCCCGATGACGCCAAACACACAATTGCTCAACTTATCGCATATATTGCTACATCATGCCGCTCGCCTCAAAATGCCGGCGAACATACCGAGAGCAATGACGGAGATTTTCCAGATCATCTTCGAAAACGGCCAATGCTACGCCGACGATTTGGTCGCGAAAAGCCGCGACAAAGGAGATCACATCAAAATCTTAGAACGGTATTCAACTCATGCGAACTCATCGCCTAAAGATGAATCCCGCCAAGTCCTTCCTTGGGATGTCCAAAGCAAGTTCGGCTTCGTCGCCACCGACAAAGGAATCCACGCCGATCCCGACAAAGTGAAGGCAATTCAAGAGTTGCAACCTCCGAAATCCGAGAACTCGGGGTTACAAGGACGATTGCGACATCCGACGCGTTCATATCGAACCTATCCGAAGTGCCAACCGCCAAGTTGAACAAGAAGGGCGGTCATATATTTGGGACGGCCGCCGTAAGGCATTCAAGAGATCAAGTCAGATCTCGCTAAACCTCCCGTTTTGTTGCACCGCTGCCGAAAACCATTTTTGATCTACGCCAAGGCAACGGATCACTCGTTACGCTTTACTCGCAAGAAGACGACGACGGCGTCACGAACAAAGTGCAGTATTACCCGAAATTAACATTAGTCGGGCCGAAGTCTCGATATCCAATGGTCGAGAAGCAAAGGTTTGCATTAGTGTTCGCGATTCGTAAAATGCGCACTATTTAGCCTGGACACGATTTATGTTATCTCTAATGTAACCGTCCGAATATTTATGACCCACCGCCTCAATGAGTTGGCGCTCGCAAAATGGGCCTTACTCTTGTCCCAATATGACTTGCACTTCAAACAAATGGTCACCAAAGGACAAGCGATTTGTGATCTCTTGGTCGCCAACCACAACGGATGCAGCTTGAGCTATATGATGATCTTCCTGATGAAGTTCAAGAAGTCAACACTACATCGCACCAACAAATATGGCGATTGTATTTTGACGAGCTCTCGAGCTACCAATGTGGCAAGTGCCCCCGATGTTCTAAGATTTTCACGGAGTCGGGGTTGTCTTAGTTTCCCCGGGGAATCATGTCATGCCTCGTGCTTATTCACTCACCGAACCCTGTTCCAATAACGTAGCTGAATACAACGCGCTACTTATCGGACTTTCGCCAAAGAGCCGGGTCAATATCTGCCGCATGGAGATTCACAATTGATAGTTAAGCAGTTCGTGGTGACTACGGTCGTGAACCGATCTAACCCTATCATCGATAGCCGTTGAAATAGCGCACTCATTCAAGAGTTTTTCATCGAATATATCCCGCTACCCAAAACGCTTTATGCGGATGCACCGGCGGCGTTAGTCGTGGTCGTTAGCACAACCTTCCGAGACCGAGCAACTAGTTACGGTCAGACTCACCAACTCTTCGCACCATTATATGATGAGGCACAAGAAGATAAAGGGCTAGTTACCAAAGAAGTACATGCAACCCAAACCAAGTTGGAGCCCCAGATTGGCGCTCTATCATCGACTATGCCTTACATGGTATTCTACCGTAAGACGGAAGGAGAGAGAGTCAATCCGCGAAGAGCTCCAAGATTCTTTTATGACACGAAACCCGATGTTATATCGCCGGGTACGATGGTCTTTATTCGATGCCTCAAACAAAGAGGCAGAGAGGTCCTTCGAAGCACACGAAGGTGAATGGTGCACACCACCGGTCCCAAGCTCTACGATCGAATCAGAGAATGGGCTACTTCGCCAACAATGATTAATGACGCCGCTGAGCACGCCGAAATGCCACGCTGCGTCAAATTCACGCCAATTATATGCATCGCCTCCCGAAAGCAGCTGCATCCTTCGCCACATCCTCGCCATTCGAGACATGGGGAATGGACGTTGTAGGTCCCATTTTTCCTCCGCCGGCTAAAGGAGATCGGTTTATTCTAGCGATCACCGACTACTTCTCCAAGTGGGTCAAGCAATCCCGCTAAAAGAAGTAAAGGCAGTACCGCCGCCAAATTTATCAAACACCATGTCATTTATCGACACGTGTCCCAAGACGGATCGCGCATGACAATGGTCCCCAATTCATCGCAATTCCTTCATCGTTTTATGAAATTCAAGATACAAGATGTCTCGCCGACAAACTTATAATCCAAAGAGAAATGGATTAGCCGAGGCATTCAACAAGACGATTATCAAGATTTTCCGAAGCTTGTGAAGAATAACAAGCGACGGGATGATAAACTCGAGAAGCACTCGGGCGATCGCGACGACTATACGCGACGCCAACCGAGAGACCCGACTCGGGTTTACGGTGCGAAGCTCTCCCTGGAGATCCAGATCCCGCCATTCTCAGACGCCTCTTTCAACAGATGACGACCAAGAACAACATCAAAACGCCTCAAGAGCTCGAGATGTTAGATGAGAAGCCTCGAGGCTCAACAATGCATTGAGTTTTACCAAGCTAGGATGTCGAGGGCTTTCAACAAGAAAGTTCGACGAGAACCTTTAGAGAAGGAGATTTGGTCCTCACGCCGACCGATCGATAATCCTCACTTCCAAAAAGAAAGGTAAATTAACCTAAATGGGAGGGCCCGCTTGTAATAGAAACGGTTTACTCAATGGTGCATATCGCCTAATTACCCAAAATGGCGACGCAATTAATGCCGAGAATGGGAAGTTCCTCAAGAAATACTACATAGTATCTTCGATAACCCGCTTCGACGGAAGTTCCTCGTGGGATGTTTCACCACTTTCGCGAGGATAACCCTAGATTTATCCTCCATTCTTCTTCCCCAATCGCATCAAATTCCTTGCGGTTGGTCTACAAATTTCTCCGTACATTTACCAAAATCCCCTTGATTCCTCCTTCTATGAACAAGAGGCTCACTCAAAATTCTTTTTCTAGAGAGAATATGATATCCTTCCCTCCAGTTAAAATCCTTTTCGTGTCAAACGGAAGGGTGTCATCTTTATCTTAGGTAGCCCGAATCGGGCATAGCGCGGATTTTCGCACTGCAGTTGTCCGTCAAGGTCACCGAAGTCTCTTCGGTTCTGGAGTGGAGATCCCACTCTTAGTTCCATCTTCATCTTAGGTAGCGACCGAAGGTTGCGTACGGGATTTTCGACCAGTTGTCCGACCAAGGTCGCCTCGAAGTCTTTCGGTTCTCGAGTGGAGATCCCACTTAGTTCGGATCTTCATCCCAGGTAGCGCCGACCGGTGGCGCGCGCCGGATTTTCAAGCCGTTGTCCGACAAGGTCACCCGAGTCTTCGTCTCGAGAGTGGAGATCCCACTCTTAGTTCCACCCCCTTTCCAAGTGGCACCGCTGAAGGTAAGCACTGAACTTTCATCTTAGGTAGCGCCGATCAAGGTACGTGGCCAGATTTTCGCACTGTGTTGTCCGAACGAAGGTCACTCGAGTCTTTTCGATTCTACGTAAGGAATCACAGGCCTCATCCTGAAATAGAACACATTCTTCCTTTCCCACCTCAATCAATCCTATCCGGTTCACCATTCGGCAAAAGAGGACAAGGTTCATCTTGGGGCATTTATCCAAGTCTAAGAAGGATGAAAGCCACACGCCGCTGTCGGGTTTAGTCTTTCTCCCATTGAAGAAGACACCAGAGTTCGATCGGGGCATTTTATCCGAAGCCTAAGAAGGGATAAAGTCAACGCCACATGCCGGTTTAGTCTTTCTCCGACAAGAAGACACACCGAGTTCGATTCTCGGGTATTTTATCCGCTTCCTAAGAAGGGATAAAGCCAACGCCACACACGCTGCCGTTTAGTCTTTCTCCGATTGAAGAAGACACCGAGTTCGATTGGGGCATTTTATCCCGCCTAAGAAGGGATAAAGTCACACGCTGCCGGTTTAGTCTTTCTCCGATTGAAGAAGACACCGAGTCCGATTCCGGGTATTTTATCCCGCCTAAGAAGGGATAAAGCCAACCACACGCTGCCGGTTTAGTCTTTCTCCCATTGAAGAAGACACCGAGTTCGACTGGGGCATTTTATCCCGGTAAGAAGGGATAAAGCCAACGCTCACACGCTGCCGGTTTAGTCTTTCTCCGATTGAAGAAGACACCGAGTTCGATCCTCGGGCATTTTATCCGAAGCCTAAGAGGGATAAAGTCAACGCCACACGCTGTCAAGGAGTCTTTTCTCCGAAGAAGACACCAGAAGTTCGATTCCGGGTATTTTATCCCAAGCCTAAGAGGGATAAAGCCAACGCCATACGCTAAGGTTTAGTCTTTTTCCATTGAAGAAGACACCGAAGTTCGATTCGGGGTATTTTATCCCGCCTAAGAAGGATAAAGCCAACGCCACACGCTGCCGTGGTCTCGCCCGTAAAAGAGCAATGGGCCTATGTATTCAATATCATAGCAACAAGTCTAGAAGAATTCTTTAGCACAACGCCACGCGCTTGAACGGATCCCGATAATCCGCGACGCAGCCCAACTCAAACGGGTTGGTAAAGGCTAATCAAACCCGCTGATGGCCGAGGGTTTGCCAAAATCCTATAAGTATTATGGTTAATTATTTTCGACGGCAAAAGAATCATAATAAATAGTGAAAGGGATGGATCTTATTCATTTGAAGCAAATATAGAAGGAGCTACAATTATCGAGACAACCGATTCAAGCAAAGTTATGATAATACATCTAAATAAAAATCGAACGCACTGGTGAACAAAGAGAAGTAAAGTCTCGCAAAGACATCAGCTTCATTGGCGCAATCCAAGAATGTGAAGGAAGCAAGTTCTTTGATACGCGGCATTTTTCCTCCCGATCGCTTCGAACCCGAAGCCTTGGCTTCCTTTCAAGTTCCTCTTCACTCGGCAATAGTACCGTGATGTTCCCGACGACGCCTCGAGGACTTGCTTCTCACGCTCAGCGACATCCGACTCGTGCACTCACGCGTGAAATCCTTCAACGCCTTCTCCCCTTGAACATTCCCGATTCCGTACGCTCGACATGGGTGTGGTACAAGTTTATTTTACCGTTAATGCCGCCATATGAGTTCGAAAATATGATCTCTTGCTCGATATTTTCCTCTCGCGAAAAACGCTGCTCACGAAGCCTTGATCCGAAGCCCGACGAAGTCGATCACTCATCGCATGATTCAAAAGGCTAAATCCTCCACACGCGTATGCAAGAGTTAGCCTAGTGAGCTTTTTCACAACGATTAGCTAGCCGAGGGCCACCAACACGTGAATTTCCTCCAAGATACTCAATATGAATGGGCGTAAGACCATAGAAGTCGCCCATCTAACCTCGATAATAGAGATCGCCTCGCTTCAAACCATTCTCCAACAACAAGGAGACCCATCACGTAACCGAGTCGAACGGCATTTTGGCCCGGCAATCTCGCGATGGGTTGAATTCGTGGAAGTGGTCCTCAAGATTAACTCGGGCCTCCACCCACTCTATACCAAGGGTCGGAAATCCCGGTTTCGCCAAGGTCGCAAGGAGGCGGTGGAGCGGATGATGGAAGCGATCCTCAAACTCGCCATCATCCAAATTATGATGGTAGGCTCAAAGCCACGGTTTCTTCCTCATGTGTTCGGCCACAAGGTTCGCTTCCTCGGTGGAAAAGGCCTTCTCCGGATGACCTTGAGAATCGAGACTTGACATTGGGAGCCTCGGCAGACTAATAATCATCTGAGCATCCGCCTACCACAAGAGAACAAAGGGTTAATGATCATTTAGGAGGAATATCTTGAAAAAGGAAACAAGATAAGGCGTGAACTCTTCTCAAACCCATGAGATCGAAGTCATTTACCTTATAACGGGAATGACGATTTCACCAGATAAATACCCCGAGAACGATAAATATAGTCGTGTAAACAAAGCGACAATATATATTCCGCTCTACGTATGAGTACGGCATGAAATCGCCTCGCTAAAACATCGAGACGGTGATCTTTGAAGCCTCAATCCTCAACGAAGGAGAATCTCGCTCTTCCCAATCGCCTCAAAGGAGAACGAAGCGATACAACGCATATATGTAATGTAATATGATGACCGGGCGCACCACCGAAAGAAGGAGGCGGCATTCACGCCGCCAGGCGAAGTTGATCGACTTCAAACGCTGGATCTCCTCGGCGACATCGGAAGCCGCAACAATACAACAAAACATCGATACATGGCCAAAAATCAGCAAATAAAGCGCCAAAAGATACACAATCCGATGCCAAGAACTCGACGAGCGCCCCGGCGCCGGGCTGACACTGGCCGCCACGGGCCGTACACGGCACCAAGCTCGGCTACCGGGCGCAAGAAATGGGCTTCGCTAAGGGCGTAGGCGGCCATATCGCCGCTCGCCGTTGGCGCCATGTGCCACAAGGGCCACCGCCTCGGCCAGCCAAGCGGATCATTGCCATGGACCGTCACGCCTTCTGCCGCTCACGACTACACACCGGTGATGCACAAGAAAAGAAGAAAAAAAGAGAGAGAAAGAAAAGAAGAAGAAGAAAAAAGACGCCTCGGCATGTACCTCGCCGCTTGAGAGAGAGGAGACGGCGAAACGAGATGAAGACAAGAGAAAGCACGAGAGGGGGGGCCGCCTAGGTCAAGAAAGAAGGATTATGGGTATTTATAACAACCACATATGGACCCAATCCTCTTTGGCAAGAAGTAGGAATTCTAATTGGGGCCCAAATCAATTCTAATTAGGACTCTAATCAGCCCCTAATTAGGAGTCCTAATTGGAACCTTATCCGATATCAAAACAAGGCCAAATCACCGCTGATTGACTCCTATTCCTCCTCGCTATATTTGGGAAAGATTCTCAAGGTTTATTCAGATAACACCGCTGATTCCCTCGACGATCAACGCGTCAGCCTAATCCTACTCCAACTAGGATTACGAGTATAAACCGCTCCTAATTTGTCGAGAGTTCCCTAAGAATATTTTCACAAAAATATTCTTAGGATAACTCGATCGTAAGGATTGCATCGACGCCATCAACGGTCGCCTAATCCTACCTCAACTAGGATTAAAGTATAAACCGCTTCCTAATTTGTCGAGAGTTCCCTAAGAATATTTTCACAAAAATATTCTTGGGATAACTCGATCGCAGCGGATTGCATCGACGCATCAACGCTGTCGCCTAATCCTACCCAACTAGGATTACGAGTATAAATCGTTTCTAATTTGTCGAGAAGTTCCCGAAGAATATTTTCACAAAAAAATTCTTAGGATAACTCGATCGGCGGATTGCATCGACCATCAACGCCGCCTAATCCTACTCCAACTAGGATTACGAGTATAAACCGCTTCCTAATTTATCGGAAGTTCTAAGAATATTTTCACAAAAATATTCTTAGAATAACTCGATCGTAGGATTGCATCGACGCCATCAACGCCGCCTAATCCTACCTAACTAGGATTACGAGTATAAACCGCTTCCTAATTTGTCGAGAAGTTCTCAAGAATATTTTCACAAAAATATTCTTAGGGATAACTTCAATCGCGGATTGCATCGACGCATCAACGCGTCGCCTAATCCTACTCCAACTAGGATTTATAATCAAGCTTCCCAATTTGTCGAGTTCTTAAGAATATTTTCACAAAAATATTCTTAGGGATAACTCGATCGTAGATTGCATCGACGCCGCATCAACGCCTAACCTACCCAACTAGGATTACGAGTATAAACCGTTTCCCAATTTGTCGAGAAGTTCTAAGAATATTTTCACAAAAATATTCTTAGGGATAACTCGATCGCGGCGGATTGCATCGACGCCGCATCAACGCTTAATCCTACCCAACTAGGATTACAGTATAAACTGCTTCCTAATTTATCGAAGTTCGAATATTTTCACAAAAATATTCTTAGGGATAACTCGATCATGCGGATTGACGACCATCAACGCTGCCGCCTAATCCTACTCCAACTAGGATTACAGTATAAACCGTTTCCCAATTTGTCGGAGCCTTCGGAAGAATATTTTCACAAAAATATTCTTAGGATAACGATCGCGTGATTGCATCGACGCCAATCAACGCCGTCGCCAATCCTACCCAACTAGGATTACGAGTATAAACCGCTCCTAATTTATCGAGAAGTTCCCAAGAATATTTTCACAAAAATATTCTTAGGATAACTCGATCGCACGGATTGCATCGACGCCATCAACACGCCGCCAATCCTACCCAACTAGGATTACGCAGTATAAACCGTTTCCTAATTTATCGAGAAGTTCCTAAGAATATTTTCACAAAAATATTCTTAGGGATAACTCGATCGTAAGGGATTGCATCGACCATCAACGCGCCGCCTAATCCTACCCAACTAGGATTACCAGTATAAACTGTTTCTAATTTATCGAGAAGTTCTCTAAGAATATTTTCACAAAAATATTCTTGGATAACTTGATCATGCGATTGCATCGACGCCATCAACGTCTTCCAATCCTACTCCAACGGATTACGAGTATAAATATTTCTAATTTATCGAAATTTCGGAAGAATATTTTCACAAAAATATTCTTAGGATAACTTGATCATGCGAATTGCATCGACATCAATCAACGCCCAATCCTACCCAACTAGGATTACGAGTATAAACTGCTTCTAATTTATCGAGAGTTCCTAAGAATATTTTCACAAAAATATTCTTAGGGATAACTCGATCGTATGGATTGCATCGACGCCGATCAACGCTGCCGCCTAATCCTACCCACTAGGATTACGAGTATAAACCGCTTCTAATTTATCGAGAAGCCCTAAGAATATTTTCACAAAAATATTCCTAGGGATAACTTGATCATGCGATCATGACGCCATCAACGCCGTCACTCAACCTACTCACTAGATTACGAGTATAAACTATTTCCAAAATTTCAACGAGGAGTTCTCGAGAATAAATCCATATTCTTAAGGATAACTCTCAGAATCTTTATTTCTCCCACCATAATCTCCAAGAGAGGGATAACTGATGAGGAGTGAAAGTCATGTTGACATCGGATAATCATATCCTCCGCAGTAGTTAAACCAACAACACACGGATGATGAAGGAATTAATAATAAGGGTTATGAAATTCCATGTACCATTACGACCAATGTGTCGCCAACAAAGGAGTTCACGACATATGGAGAAGTCCAAAGTCGATGGTTAGTCGACAACCACCAACCCACACGAAGTTACAAACAAAACTCACTCACCTTCAATCAAGATTTCAACAAACGGTCGACAATAAATGCGCACCGCGGATCTTATCGTGAATCCTACAAAGAACCGATGATCTCGAAAGAATCGAAGACTTGAAGCTATCTTTTGGGACCCTCACCATCAAGGTCGGACCATCATGTCCAAAGCATCCCGCACTCATCAAGAATCGAGACCGAGATGCTTTGGAGGGGTATCTGTAGGCATAAAAATTGCTTATCGCATTCAACAAGACTCAGAACGGTGGGTCGACAACCGACGATCCATCCGACGCGCCGACTGTAACGCCGACGCGATTACGCGAAAACGATAAAGCGAGTCGACGAACTCATGAAGTGGGTCGGCAGGCGACGAGCCAAACGAACGACGCCGTGGAGAAAACCCGACGACGAAGCTCAACGAGGCGAAGTTGGCTAAACTCAGCGCTACGAGACGAATCAACCGTATTTAGTCCGTCGATGCAAACGAACCGCTCGAGCTCGAAGTTGATCGGACACGGACTCAACACAACGGCGACATCACCGAGCAAAACTAAGCCCGAAGACCGAAGAATCGACAAGAATCGACGGAATAACGACTCGAACCGACGAACGGACCTCGCCAAATGGCGAGGTGGCTCGCCAACATGGCCGAGCTACCCCGCCACCAGGTACCTACCAAGTGGTCGAGGTGGCCACCACTATGGCCGAGCCACCTCGCCAACCTCGTCGAGGTACCTCGCCAAGGCAGTGGCCTCCGCCAACAGGGAGGTCGCACACTGGTCGAGCCTCCTCGGCCAGGTGGCCGAGGTGACTCGGCCAATTGGTCGAGCCACCCCCTTTTGAGATGTATAAATAGGGGGTCTTGGTGGTGAGGGGCTGGATTTTGGAGACTTTGAGGTCGGACGGGGATTTTTGGAGCGGGCTTCCGATTGGATTTTTGGGATCTTTCAAAGGCTCGGACTTCTGAAGAGTTCTTGCGAGATCTACGAGTAATCGGCGCACGGTTCTGAGCAACGGCGAGCACAAGTCCAGTCAACGTCAGATCTTCAATCAAAAGGTAACCGAATTCGGGTCGAACTACAGATACCCTCTAGATTAAGCTTCGCCTTAGTCTCGTGGATAGCGCCGGATTTCTCCTAGTAGATCTCACCCGCCCGCGATCCTCTCCTTCGCGGAGTGTGATCCCCTCAGCGCCGCTTCTCGTGAAACGAGCCCCTTTACATCTGTAGTTCCGCAACCCGGGTCTACTCGGATCGATTGCGCGGTGGTCCACGGACACAAAAGTCCCCTAAGACAGCAAAGAACCCACGCAAGTTGGGATCCGATATAACGAGATCCTCGCTTGTTCAAAAGGATAAAAGTTGTAATCTTTTTGATTGTACTTTAAAATAAAAGGCATTTCTTTGAATTTTGTTGTAGGCCAAAGAAGCCGTAGCAAGTTCAAATCAATGACAATCATCCCAACTTTTACCGCGAACACCGTTAGTTAGACTCTTCGTCATGAAGGTACCCTCTAACTTCTTCCACACGCTACCGCTTCTCTCCATCTACCAAGAAAGCTACATCCCTCTCAAGGCATAGGATAATCGACTGTTTCGGATCCAACTCCTCCCAATCCTCATCGACATATCCTTGTTCTTCTTCTCCTTTCCATCCAAAGCCTTGTGCAATTTTTGCGAAATTAGAAAGTTTTTCATCTCGCATCCTCCAATAAGAAAAATCGTTCTTCCCATTGAACTTTTCAATCTCGAATTTTCCCACTTTGACCGATTCATCGTTGACGCCATCCTCTGTTTGTCTTCGTGAATCCGCTTTCTCAGAATCACCGAACACCCCTCAAATTAGAAATTACACCACTTCCAATCGAACAATAGCTCGATACCAATTGTTGGTACGGACTGGAACCGCCGAGAAACCACCACAAACGATAGCAAAAACACAATAAAAGAGTAAAGACACGAGATTTATTGGTTCGGCAAGTTGCCTACGCCCACGGGTAAGGAGGGGATTTTCACTAATAGAAAGAGAGAATACAAATTAGGATTACAAGTTCTCACAAAGAAACCCTAAAACAAACCTCTCAATCTCTCAAAAGATCTCCTCTCCAAAGATGCACCAAACTCTCTCAAAGGTCGCTCCAAAACGTGCTTGAAACTTACCCTAACAATCGGTTAGGGGTTATTAATAGCCTCTAAACGAATTGGGTTTAAAACCAATTCCTAATTAGACCCGTTTAATTCTGCTTAGATTAGTGACTACAACTCATATTAGTCGACTAATGCATCAGATTAGTCGACTACAATACCGATTAGTCGACTACTGCACTCCAACGCAGAAATACACCTTTCTCGTTGCTATAAAGTAGTCGACTATAATGCCTATTAGTCGACTACAACTCATATTAGTCGACTACAACTCATATTAGTCGACTAATGCATCAGATTAGTCGACTACAATGCCTAGTAGTCGACTACCAACCCGAAAATCTGTTTGTGCATGTTTTTGTGCATGTTCTACAATATATAACGCAGCGCGGAAGTGATAAACCTCGGAATCCATTAAGGGGTGTTCTCTGAATCCATAAAGAACGATCTCCGAATCCATGAATATCTTCGAATCCACGAAAAAAATACTAAAGAGGAATTTAATTGATAAAAAATTGTATGATTCTTTGGGATTACATGCCTCTTCTTAAATAGAAAAATAAATTAGACTCCAAATAAGACTAGAATTACAAAAATAATAGAAAGTATCAAATCCTACCCTAAAAAGACTCTCTATAATATAGGAAACAAATCAGTCCAGTATCAATCAAAATTGAATTTGTTTTCTAATGTAAATAGACTCCAACTGTATTACTAAAAATAAACTAAAAGCTGATTATTTTCGGATTTCAGTCAAAACTGGGTATTACTGATGAGATTTTAAAAATCTGATAATCTGGTTGGCTCCGTCTCGTCGAGATAGGCGGTTTACATATATAATATGTCAGAATCCGTCTTTCGGGTTGGAAGATATGATTGTTTTTTACGGAAGTCAATAATACGTATGAGTCTGCATTTAGCTCGTGATTGTCTCACTCCTCCATAATAAAATTATCTGTTAAGCATCTTACATCAATATAGAGAGCAGAAAATAGGGATATATTGGTGAAGAAGGACAATGTAGAGGAAGTAATACATAGTTTGTTCGTTGACAAAGGCAAAGGAGCTAAAGAGTGGAGGGAGATGACTAAATATTTCGCTGAGCAAGCTCTAGAGGCAGTACAAGGAGGATCTTCTTATTCGAATCTTATGCATTTGATTCAGCATACGGGTGCAGACAATTGCATACAGAGAAAAAAATATCCCATAGGTAGGAAATTGAAGGGTTATGCCTTGTACTCGTTATCTTTTGATCTTTGCCTATGGCAGTGAGGACTTGTTAGCTGACTTGCAACCTTTTTTTTTTTGTTCATTCTTGGAATCGTTTGAATATATTTTTCCTGGACCAGAAAAAGGACTGGATGTAGTTACGCTTGGAGCAGAAGGATTTAATGTAAGGCGAGAATTATTGGAAGAATACTATTGACTGAAAAATGAGCTTGAACTTGGGCAAGTTTGTTATCTATAAAATATAATTACATGCCAATTGAAAAGCAGCGTACGTTAACAGAGAAACAATGGGCATCCTACGTTTTTTGTCACTTTCAGCAAATCATATATCCATGCCAGGTCAAAGAAAATAACCCATACTGGGCATAGATTATCCCAAATAAGAACAGCATTTTTAACAGTTAAGCCAAATGACAGCTCTCCCTTTATTAGGGGGGTTGTCTAAAATTAACGCTAATTTTAGTTTCTTTTAGTGTTCCTTGAGCATCTTGCATTTGACCTCTTTAACCATTTCTGCCCTGTTTTCTTAATTTAAAAAAAAAAAGGGCGCTGTTCTAAAACTCAAAGGATGATCCTTTCTCTATTATAGCCTTTTTGCCTCTAAATTAAACTCCCTAATCCTATTCCTTATCGCTCTTCCTTCATTTTCTTTGTCCATTAAAGTATGAATGAATTGCTTTCTCCACATTATCCTTAAAAATTCACTACTTTCCACACCCCATTTTACTATAAAAATTTTCTGCTACTGGGACTTCCAATATTTAATACTTCGATAATTAACTTCTCGGTTAAAATCCAATATTTGGGAGTCTAATATAGAAATAAAGAAGGTCCATGATCTTATATCATAAAGGTTAGAAGTATCCATTATATTCTTAGTTTACATATAAACAAAGTAATTAACTAATAGCAGAAGCAAGCACTGGACCAAAATAAAATGCGTGTTGCTCTTCATAACCTCAGTACTGGCAAACGAACAATTTTACTCTTCTATAAGCACACGTCATCATCCACATACTTGCAAACGAACGATCATCTCAGTGGACCCCCGCCTTTGAGACGTATTCCAATCAATAATTCTGACTTGTCTAAAGTTTGAATTGAACAGAACATAATCAAAGATTAATCAGTATATTCTTCTCTATATTATGTTTTTAGGGAGAACCCACTGTCCAAAACTGTAGACCAAAACGAAAATGGACCCACATATGTCACTAATTAGGTAATCACGCCCACATCTTCTATAATATAGAACATGAATGTGGACCATGGAAATCCAATGATAGAGCATGGCCCAATTGCAAGGAAAAATCAACTTGCGTGCATGTAGGCTTATCAAAGACTTTGTCCACTAACAATAGAAGTGTACAAACTGAATTGACTCTCCTCTTTTATCTTTTCACTCTTCAACATCTCCCATTTGCTCCCCAATTTGACAAAAGATGAGCAAACACGTCATTTCCCTCTTATGACCCAAGGCCATATGATACCCATGGTCAGCATGGCCCATCTCATCGCGGATCCGCTCGAATGAGGCCTGCTATTGACCGAGTGAAGGCCCAAGGCCTGCCCATCCGATTTGTTGAGCTCAAGTTTCCTTGGGCTGAAGCGGGCCTTCCATAAGGGTGTGAGAACATCGACCTTGTCCCCTTCGAAGGATGTCCCTTCGAAGGATCTAGACAAACCCTTCTTCGAGGGTATAGGCTTACTTAGTGAGCCCTTGAAGTTTTATCTTCGAGAAGTGAATCCAGGTCCGAGTTGTATGATCGACGATTATTGCCACTTCTAGATCTCAGAGGTTGCTCAAAAGTTAAATATACCACGACTATCTTTCATGGCCATCATGCTTCTTTATTTTGTGCGTTCACAATGTTCATATACATAAGGTCTACGATGGTGTAGATGAATTTGAGCCCGTAGTTGTGCCAAAATTGGCTCAACGGGTCGAGATCACAAAAGCCCAAGCACCGGGCTGATTTGGTACTCCTGGTTGAGAGGATATGCGTGATGGTGCCATCGGAGCAGAAGAATCAGCAGATGGGATTATCATAAATACTTTTTATAACTTTGAGTCGGACATTATCGAAACGTACAAAAAGGTAATGGAAAAGCCAGTCTTATCCATTGGGCCATTATCTTTGTACAACAAAGATGTCGCTAGCAAGGCCTCAAGGGGTGAAAAGTCATCTATTGATGAACGTGAAGTACTCATCTGGTTGGATTCTATGGGAGTAGCGTTTCTATCAGAACCGGTCGCATGTGCAATCAGTTCTGAGCCCTTCGATGGGCAAAGTAGGGGTACAAAGTTATAACTTTGCCCCGCTAACTTGTCCATCGAAGGGCTCAGAACCGGTCGCTGCATGCCACCGGTTCTGATAGGGTGGGTATTCTTCTATGGAGGCCAAATCTGTTGTATATGTCAGCTTTGGCAGTCTTGTTCGTACAAAGGTATCTCAACTTATTGAGATAGGATATAAATTAGAAGTATCAGATCGTCCATTCCTTTGGGTGATAAAGGAGGTTGATACATGTCCGAAAATCGAGAATTGGATGTTAGAGGGATTCATGGAAAAGACAAAAGAACAGAGTCTTATCATTCTAGGATGGACAGCGCAAATGGTGATTCTATTTCATCTGCAGGGTTCATAACACATTGCAGATGAAATTCACTACTGGAGGCAATATCCATAGGAGTGCCAATGATAACATGGCATCACTTGATGGGTCAGTTCCTTAACGAGAAGCTAGTCATCGAAATCCTTAAAATAGGTGTTGCCATCGGGGTTTGAGTACCCTCTCACCTAGTGAAGGAGGATGAATTGTTGGTCACAGGTGAAAATATGGAAAAGGCTATTTCGAGCTTGATGGATGGAAGTGAATGGGTTGGAAGGAAAGAAAGGACTATGCAGAAAAGGCTCAAAACGCAATGGAAGAAGGAGGATCTTCACATGATAACTTGACCCTTATATGTGAATACGTACTAGAGAGTTCAAAATAGGAATAATTGGATAAATTATTGCTTGTATGTATTTTATATTTGCAAATGTATTGGTACATGCATTAGGAATACATGAAGAATAATTAAAAGGCTGAATTGTTATTTCTTATTCTACTCACTTAATTTTCTTATAGCACTTGAAATATGTCTTGTTAAAGATCTTTTCCCTCCATCAGTCACTCTCCAACTTAGCTTTGATATACTATGTATAGACAAATGTCATGTCTGGACTTTTTGATTTCTGATACTGACACCAGACCATATTTCAAAAGCATAGGAAACATTTTCATGTTTGTATAACATTATTCGTATTTTGGATTATTTTAAAACATTTCTTATAAACACTTACATAACATGGAAAGTTTATGATATTCATCATAATTTATTACTAGCGAAACTAAAAATCATGTATACAGAAATATATAAAGTATATATATCCATTGTTGATAGAGGAGGTAAAATTTCTAGTCATAGCTATTTTGAGTTATGCAGGATGGTTTCACATAATGAAATCAAAGCAGCTTTATTTTAAATCATTGGTAATAAAAGTCCTAGACTAGATCATTTTTCTTCTAATTTTTATAAAAGTCTTGGAGTGTTATTGACAGTGATACATGTGAGGTGTAGAGAATTTTTCAGGACATGGGAAGCTTTTGGGAGGAGGTAAATGCTACATTCATTACTCTTGTTCCTAAGACTGATTTGCTTATGTTTGCTCATAAATTTAGGCCTATCTCCTATTGTAATATCCTCTATAAGTGTATCTCTATTGTCTTGACAAACAAACTGAAGAATGTAATTACTAAAGTGGTTGGTCTTATTCAGGGAGCTTTTATTAAGAGAAGGAATATCATTCATAATGTACTGCTAGCTCAAGATTTAGTGAAACATTATAGTAGAAAGCAAATTAGCCCTAGATATGTGGTGAAAATTGATATAAATAAGGTATATGACTCTCTCAAATGGGATTTTTTTTGGCAAGAAGTGCTAAGAGGTTTTGGTTTCCCCCATAGATATGTAGATTGGGTTATGACTTGTGTGAGGGATGTGCACTATTCATTTAAGGTGAATGGAGAGCTTTGTGGATACTTTGTTGGAAACAGGGGCCTAAGGCAAGGTGATCATATCTCGCCCTACCTTTTCACTTTGGCCATGGAGTACTTATAAATATGTCTAGATGTGCTTAAGGACAACTCTTCTTTCAATTTCATCCTAAGTGAAGATCTCTTTAACTCTCATGCTTATCATATGCAAATGATTTACTGCTCTTTTGTAGGAGGGATATTACTTCTATCACTATTATGACGGATTATTTTAAAAAGTTTTCTACTACCTCAAGGTTGGAAGCTAACCTCAGTAAAAATCAAATGTATTTTGGAGGAGTCTCCCATGGAGATAGACAGCTTATATTGCACCACTGCAAGCTTTCAGAGGGGACTTTGCCTTTCAAGTGATTAGGTACTTATTTGACCTCTAAATCTCCTTCCTCGATCATGATTATTTTCCTTTGATATAGAAGCTTACAAAGAGAGTCAGAAGTTGGTGTTCTAAATTCCTCTCTTATGCTGAAAAATCTCTCCTTATTAGATCTGTTCTATTGAGCTTGAATAACTATTGGTCCTCTATTTTTATGCTACCTAAAAAAGTTATTAAAGAGGTGGTAATCATAATAAGGCTAAAATACTTTGGCTTCCTGGAGAAGTATGTATAAACCTAAAGAACAAGGAGGCCTAGGTTATCATGATGTTCAGATTGCTAAGAATGGCTTCATGCTAAAATATATGTGTGGAATTGCTCTC
Source organism: Asparagus setaceus (assembly GCA_012295165.1). NCBI lineage: Eukaryota > Viridiplantae > Streptophyta > Magnoliopsida > Asparagales > Asparagaceae > Asparagus > Asparagus setaceus. The sequence goes on along the minus strand of CM022703.1, from coordinate 14,128,837 downwards.
AAATCTGATAACCTTTGGCTTAAATAGATTCTTGAGATCTATTTGAGAGATGACAGCATATCGAATGTTCCACTTAGTGTTACCATTCTTAGAAATTTAGAGGCAGTATGCTCTACAAATGCTTGATATTGGTGGAGATGAAGTGAGATGGACAATACCTATGCCTTCCTTTAGTGCAAGAGCAGCTTATCAATGTATGCAAACTGCCCGTCCTAAGGTTGGATGTGGGAAGTTAGTTTGGAGTGGGATGAATGTGCTTCGACCTTCTTTTAACATGTGGTCGGTTTGTTATGAATTTTTTAACTAGAGTTCAATTCATGAAAAGAGGTATCAATATTGACCCTGTTTACCCTCTTTGTAAGCTTTAGGAGGAGGCTGTTGATCACCTCTTCTTTATTTATGACATTAGCAGATAAATATGGTTATCTGTTGGTACTTTTATTCATTCAGGTAGTGTGCTAGTTAAGTGGTCTATTATTCTCCCTTGGGCTAGAAGATTTTTGTTGGGCGGGGGGGTGGTATTTACAAATTCAAGAGTGCTGCTTTAGCTGCTAGCATCTATATGGTTTGGCAAATAAGGAATGAAGTCATCTTTAGGAATATGCAACCCGATATGAAAAGATACATTCAGCAGGTTATCTTCTTTTTGAAGATATAGTTACGTAGAGTTGACAAAATGGCGGATACTTTCACCAATAGGAGGTGGTGTGAGTAGTTCAGAATTCAACCTAAGTTCCTAGAAGCTCCATTGATTCTAGTGTTGATCTATGTTTGAGGTTAACAACTATTGAGTTGTTTTGGATTACACTATGTTATTGAAAGAAAGTGTTCATGATACATGTATAGATTTCTGTTCTTTTGGTTTAAATGATATGTGATGAACCTATCATTTACTTTGTATATATATAGGGTATTGACTTTATTTCTTTACTTTAATAATGAAAAGGCTAACATTTCTTGCCAAAAAGAAATCACGAAAAATCATGTAAAAGGAAATATCTATTGGATCTGTTGAAGTATCATTTACTGATACATGTATAGATTTCTCTCCTTAATTTCCTCTACTTCTCTCTTACAATATGCAATTCTCCTTGGCTTTTCTATGGTTTAATTTACAATGAGCCTCTCAAGAGGCATTTAAAGAGCTTTCCCCTCTCTTGGGTTCATGTATGACTCCTTTGACTTGGATTATCAATTCTAATTCTATTCTAATTAGAACTTAATTACAATTGTAATTGATTCTTTCCAATCAAATTCAACCCTCAATCCAAGTCTAACTAGAATTTTCCTAAAATATAAGGCTATTCTCAATATATTGCTCTATTCTAAATGTATATAGAGCTTGGGTTGAGAGTCTATGGGTACCTCGGTATGCCTGAAGGTAACATGTAAATGTTTAGAGTTGTTTTCTTCCCTATTTTAGGGATTTTGTAATCTCAGGAATACTTACCTGAGTCTTGATGTACCTTGTGTCCTCATGGTTATGAAAAAGTATTTTTCATTGAAAAAAAAAGTAATTTTGGATTTGAAATACAAAATCTTTCTTTATGGATCAAATAATTAGGAATAAATGTTTATGGATTATGTTGGAGTTACTCTTAGCATGTCCTCTTGATAAGAGGATTTGTGGCAAACTGTCATGTGACATTATTCTGTTATCATTTTCATTAATATTTCTCTTGGTTCGGGGGTGTGACAGGGTACGAAGGAAACCTTAGTCAAGAGGAGCTACAACCAGACGACCAGCCCAAATACGAGCCCAACCCATCTTAGGAGGCATCACCAGTTATTATCCTCTACGCGCATGGCGACACCTTCACCCAGTGGGGACCTCCTCTCGAAGACAACTAGTCATCAAACAGACATCCATCCGACTAAGTAAACCTGAGGCGCTACGCCCCACCAAAGGTTTCCTATAGGCTATAGCACCATGTGAATTCGAGATAGGGAATCGAACCCTAATCATCATATTTTATTGCACTTTTATACCATCATTATCTATTTTATTTGAATAAAATATCTTCTAATAAGTATTGTTATCTTAATTTACAGGAAATAAAAGATTCAAGAATAAGAGCCCAAAAAGAACTCAAATATCTCATCTCTCAATCCTTGTTGAAGTCAAAGAAGCCCAAGCCCACACACACAAGAGAAATTCAGCCAAGGAGCAGAAGCTGAAGAAGTATCGATGTAGGTATTGATACTAGTATCGATAGCAGTATCGATACTGGTATCGATACCCAAAAACTTGATAGAAAATAAATAAAACCTAGTTACAAGTGCACAACTATCAAGTTATAGTATAAAAGATGTCGATTTCACGAGGAAGGTGTTGTAGGAGATAATCAAAATTGGTTTCTAAGTTGTGTGTTGTGTGGACAATTAAGAGTAATAATTGTGGAGAGATAAAGAGAGTGAGTGTGATTATAAGCAAATAAAACAAAACTAGATTAAGAGGGAGAAGAAATTAGAGGAAAATAAAATAAATAAAGGGAAATCAAGAATAAAGAGGAAAATCACAAAAGTAAAAGATGAGGAATTCAATTAGAGAAATGAGGAATCTAGAATTGAATCCACTATTCACTTTCACTTAGAATTTATGAACTATTATCTTTTATCACATTTTACTTTAGATTTATAAAGCATAGACTATCAAACCACTTAAGGAAAGTATAACCTATCCAATTATCATCCAAGTAAAATTAACATTCATGAAAAGAACAATAACTAGATATTAATTCTAGAATTCATAAGCATACCTATCAAACCACTCAAGATAAGTATAGATTATCAAATTATTCTTCTACTAATTAGTTCTCTAGTTGATTATCCTAAACATAATTATTTTAAGTACAAAAGTGCAATCCACAAATTATAAAAGAAATCAAACTAGTTTCATACAACTCTAGAGTTCCTACAAGATTTTAGTTCCACATTATTAAAAATAAAATAAAATAAAATATCAACTAGAGAGTATAAAAGAAAGAGAATAAAAATATAAGAAAATTAAAACTAATTACAAAAAAATAAGAACAAAGAAATAAAGATCTAAACTATGAACATAAAAATAAATCTAAATTACAAAATAAAAGAACATAAAAGAAAATCTAAATTATGCAAGAAAATAAATCTATGCTACAAAATAAAAATGTAAAAATAAGGAAAGTAAATCTACTCTATAAGGCATCAAAATAAATCTAATCTACTAAAAGAAAAATAAAAAACTAAAATATGAATATATAAAAGAAAAAAGCTTACATTGCAAGAGGGTTCTAGTCCCCTGAAGATAAATCTTCATCTTCATCTTCATCAACCAATA
>CM022703.1:13893018-14120518 GCA_012295165.1 Asparagus setaceus | reverse complement strand
TCTATACCCCACAAATTAAAAAGCTCAACGGCTAAAATGGACTGTAAAGGCATCATATTTCTTATAGTGATTTTTCCTAAAAGCTGACAACGGTTACAGGCTTTCCAAAACTTATAGGAATCCTTGAATAGAGTGGGCTAATATAGCCCACACTGGAGAAATGGAATCATCCCAGTAGAACACTCCTAGTTTCTTCACTCGGAATACACCTCCTAAAGATCTGATCAGGATAATACTTAAATAGATATGGATCATCCCAGTAGAAATATTTTACTTGGGAGAGGAAATGGAATCTATCATATTTAGACCAATGAGAAGTGATCTGTTTCATGACTAAGTAATTTACAATATCTGCAAACCACAAAACAGATTGGATTTGTAGGAGTTGTTCATCCGGAAAATATTTATTGACTGGGAGATTTGATGTTGGTGCATTCGGAAGTCTAGATAGATGATCTGCTATGGGGTTATCTGCTCTTTTTTTATCAAGAATTTGGATGTCAAACTCTTGAAGCAGGAGGATCCATCTAATGAGCCGTGCTTTGGCATCTTTCTTGGTCAAAAGATACTTAAGTGCTGCGTGATTCGTGAAAACTTTGTCAAAGACCCGATGAGATAGGACCTGAATTTTTTTAAGGTAAAGACAACAGCTAAAAACTCTTTCTCAGTGACAAAGTAATTTTGCTGGGCATCATTCAGTGTCCTATTGGCATAGTAGATCACATGAGATTTTTCATCGATCCGTTGTCTTAGGACAGCACCAATTGTAAAATCGGATGAATCACACATTAACTCGAAGGGTAAGGTCCAATCTGGTGCGTGAATGATAGGGGCTGTGGTTAACTTCTTTTTTCAGATAATCAAAGGCCTTAAGGCATTCAGGGGAGAAGTCAAATGGTGTATCCTTGGCTAAGAAATTGGTCAGATCTAGCAATTTTCCTAAAGTCTTTGATGAACCATCTATAAAAACCAGCATGACCAAGGAATGATCTGACATCCTTGATATTTTTGAGAGGAGGAATTTTAAAAATGAGATTTACCTTAGGTTTGTCAACTTCAATACCCCTATTGGAAACTACATGCCCTAAGACAATACCTTGTTTGACCAGGAAGTGATATTTCTCCCAATTGAGAGTCAGATTTTTCTCCCTACACCATGACATGACCAGTTTAAGATGATGCAAACGCTCAGAAAATGTGTCACCAAAAATGGAAAAGTCATCCATGAAAATTTTTAGAAAACCTTTTACAATATCAGAGAAAATGCTGATCATGCACCGTTGGAACATGGCTGGTGCGTTACACAGCCCAAAAGACATGCGTCGGTAAGCAAAAGTTCCATATGGGCACGTGAAAGTAGTTTTCTTCTGATCTTCCAGAGCAATGGAAATCTGATTGTAACCTGAATATCCATCCAAGAAATAATAGGACTCGTGTCCTGCCAAACGCTCTAACATTTGGTCTATAAATAGAAGAGGGAAGTGATCTTTCCGGGTATCTAAGTTGAGTTTCCTATAGTCAATGCAAGCTCTCCATCCAATTTAGATTCGAGTGGGAATCAGCTCATTAGCCTCATTTTGGATCAAGGTGATCCCAGATTTCTTTAGAACTACCTAGACCAAACTTACCCAAGAACTATCCGAAATGGGATAAATGATCTCATGATCAAGACATTTCAGAATATCTTTCCTAACAGTTTCTTTCATTACTGAGTTTAACCTACGTTGGGGATCTCTAGTAGGTTTGGCATCATCTATCAAATGGATTCGGTGTTGAACAATGGTTAGACTAATCCCTTTGATATCAGCCATGGTCCATCCAATGGCTTTCCAATTCTCTCTTAAAACCTCTAAGAGAGCTTCCTTTTGACCGTGTGTCAAATCAAAAGAAATGATGACGGGTGAAGTCTCATTCTCCCCTAAGTAGGTATATCCTAGATTTTCTGGTAAAGATTTGAGCTCTAACTTACGGGGTTCCTCTATGGATGGGCGAAGTTAGACTCGGGGTTCTATATCCAAGGGTTCAGGTTGCCAGGTAATTGCAGATAATGATCGACCGGTGGATCTAACTCTTCTAAAAACATAATTTCGTCATCGAAAGTCTCCTCAAGACTTAAGTGAGATAAACAAAGATCTGACTCACACTCTCCCTCTTGTTGTTTACTAAAAATTCCCTGGATAAAGTTCACCTCTATGGGTTGATCAGATGGATCACTGGGCTATTTTTCTAGGTTGAAAATATTAAGATCAACAGTCATATTCCCAAAAGATAGCTTCATTTGATCAGTTCTACAGTTGATCAAAGCATTTGAGGTTGCTAAGAATGGTCTACCTAAGATAATTGGGATTTGACCTTTGAGATTGAAAACGGACTGCGTTTCCAAGACAATAAAATCAATGGGAAAAATAAACTCTCCAACTTTGATCAAAACATCCTCTACCTCTCCCTTGAGAATTTTTACGGATCTATCAGCTAATTGTGGGGTGCATCTTATCAGTTTAAGTTCACCTACCCCCAGCTGTTGATAGACTGAATAGAAAAGAAGGTTTACACTAGCACCTAAGTCCAGAAGTGCCTTATCAATAAAGGTATTTCCTATAACACATGAAATAGTAGGACAATCAGGATCCTTACATTTCAGGGGCATGAGCTTTGAAAGTATATCACTGAGGTTGGCAGCTAAAAGACTTTTTTAGGAACATTAGTGGTTCTTTTCTTAGTGCACAAGTCTTTTAAGAATTTTGCATAAGAGGGAATTTGTTCAATTGCATCTAAGAGAGGGATGTTGACCTTGACCTGTTTAAAAGTTTCTAGAATTTTTTTTACTTGGGGAGAGTTTTTCCTAGGCCTGAGTCTATCTAAAAGGGAGCAACGTGCTTATACCTATCTAGATTAGCCTCAGTCTCAGTTTCAGCTTCTTGGTCATCAGAAGGAGTTACTTTATCAGAAGGAGTGTGTTGGACGGGAGAAGGGGTTTGATCTGGAGGCATTCTAACTTGGTTATCTATCTGTTTTCCGGATCGCAACGTATGAACTGCATTCACTTGAGCCGGGTGGTTTGAACTTGATCTAGTGTCTTTAGGGTTGACAACAAGTTGACTTAGAAATTTTCCTTTCTCTTTCACTCACGGCATTGGCTAGTTGATCAAGTTGGGTTTCTAATCTAGCTATGGCTTGAGTGTTTGAGTTGAGCACTTGACCGGTTGTTTGCATGAATGAATTCAGAGTGTTAGATGACTGAGTTAACATATTGGTGGTATGTGTAGAAGCTTTAATCATAGTCTCTAAACCCTTTTCTAAGACACTGAGACGTTTATCGTGATCAGAACTAGGAGGATTTACTGTTTGATGATGAGGAGGATGCTGGTTTGGATAAGGCAGATTGGATTATTGAAAATTATTTGGTGAGTTAAATGGAACTATGTTTCCTCTAGAAAATTGTTGGTTTGAAGTGCGAGTGAAGTTTTGATTTCCGGAGTAGTTTTCCTGATTTCATGCAAAATTGGGATGATTTCTCCAACCGGGATTGTAGGTTGGAAAAAACGAATCATTTTTGGAATGCTGGAATGCAGCGTTTATCTACTCTAGTGGTTGAGTATTGCCTAAGAGGGGACATTTCTCCGAAACATGGGCTGGAGATAGGGGTGGGCATGGGCCGGGCCAGTTCAAGCCCGTGACCCAGCCCGCCTAGTTTAAGGCCAGGCCAGGTCCGACCCGGGCCCCCTAGATCAGAGTGGGCCGTACCTATTTCTATGATCTCGGGTCTAGGATTGGACCCGGCCTAGCTCACGACCCGCTTAGGGCGGTAGGGCGGGCGGCCCTCGACCCGAGTGCGTGAGTCGGCGATGGGTTTTTAAACTTTTTTCTACTTTTTTATTTTTAATTGCTAAACTATGTTAACTTTGTATTTATATCTATTAAATTATATTTAAATTATTTTTTTCTATTTTACTCTTTATTTAAAATTATATATATACACACACACACACACACACACACACACACGCACACACACACACACACACACACATTGTACAAAGATAAACATCACACAAAAAATATCACAAACACAAAGATATATGTGGTTCAGACTTCGAAAGAAGACCTATGTCCATGGAAAGTTAATAACTTTTTTTTAGTTTAAATTTAAATTACAAATATAAGAGGAAAAAAGAAAAAAATGTTAACCATTAATGTTCATGGAGCCGAATTCCTCCAAGTTATATTCATCAAAATTTTTAAGGAAATGTCTTGTTTGCTGTCTTTGTGACCGTTCTTCTACATTGAGCCGGTCCTTTAAGCACACACACACACATCTCCATGTGTGTTGTAATAAGTTGTGTTCTCTATTCGGAAATGACTCTCCGCCTCTGAAAGGCACTTTCGATCACGTGAGTAGGCGGGGAGGAGTTAATATATCTCTAGCCACCGTAGATAGACAAGGGTAGTTGTGGGCTTCTTTCTTCCAATATTCAAGTACATTAAAAGATTCCCATGGACCTTCTCCAACTGTAGCTAGTACTGCGCTTTCTAGATACATTCGAACTTCAGTCAAACCTACATTTGAGACTTGCTTTTGTTTCGATTTGCTCACCATTTTCTTCATCCATTTTGGCATCGAAATAGAACTATTATTGGATGAGCTTAATATGCGTCCTTCTTCTGAAACCTGTGATGGACACATAACATCTCTATACAAAGAGTATAATTTATCTAGAGTTTTCTTAATCTCTTTTATAATATCAGCTATATCATGCCCGTTAGAAAAATCCTTAAGCATTTCAGATAAATTATCATGTTTAATTTTGGGATTCGTAATAGTTGCTAAATAAAAAATAAATGGCATATTTTCAAAATATTTTTTAAACTTACACTCCATATCCCTTATGCAACCTGCAAGAAAGTCATGAGTTCTATATTCTGCAAATAATTCAGCAATAATATTAAGATGATAAAGCACTAAATGAATAGTAGAAATAGCGAACTCCATAAAGTGTTCTGGTTGCTGCCTCAAACTTCTCAAGGAAATGAAAGAAAACTTCATAAAGATTTCACTCGTTAGATGTTTTGGAAAGATCAGATAGATGTTCACGTTCAATAAATACATCAACGGGTTTTTGGTAAGGGATGGCATCACCAAGTATATTGTAAGTAGAGTTCCATATTGTCTTAACATCAATCTGAAGAACTTTTCTCCTCAAGCCGTAAACATCACAACACTTCTTAAAGGACTATTTTCTTTGACCACTACCTCTCATAAAAGTGATAACCCATTTTAGTTTCTGTAAATGCTGATCAAGATATTTCATTCCATCCTGCACACAAAGGTTAATAATATGACAAACACATCTAATATGGAAAAATTTACCCTTCATTATCGGATTCAGAATTTCTTTCAATTTTGAAATTACCGATGTGTTTTTTAAAGCATTGTCAAAAGATATAGAAAAAATTTTCCTCTCTATCCCATAGTCATGACAAGTTTGTGAAATTACATCACAAACGCTTTGTGCATTATGTGGATATTCAAACCTCCTGAATGACAAAATTCTTTTATGCAAAATCTAATTTTCATCAATATAATGCGAAGTAGCACAAATATAATGATTGTGAGTGAGAGACTCCCAAACATCAGAAGTCAAAGCTATCTTGGTGGCTACTGCAGATAGAGTAGCTTGCATGATAGTTTTTTTTAGCACAGAAGAGACGTTTAATTTCTCTTGTAATTATTCTTCTGCTAATTTTTTGATATTATGGACAAAAACTTTTTTAATATATTTTAAAAAATTCATTTTCAGTAATATTAAAAGGAAGCTCAACTTGCACAATAAACTTAGTTAAGTTTTTCTTAGCGAGTTCAGGTTTATACCTGAATGTGGATAACCCACCTGTACCTCCAAAAATCTGTGATTGAGTTTTCTCTTTTCCACCATCTAGAAGGTCTCCATATTTTTTTTTCTCAGATGCTGAGATAGTGATCCTGTTCCTCAATTCTTCCCAAATTTGTAGACGTTTTGGCATGCTAAACAACGTGCCGATCTATTACCGTCTGAATCTAGAAATTTTTTAAAAAAAGGCCAAACCCGTGAAGAATCTTCTGATTTTTTCTGTTTATTGGAAGCGGGTTCCGTTTCAGTTACTTCTTCTTCAATTTGTGTATCTGAAACTTCAGTATTTGAAGATTGAGAAGTCGGAGATGGACGTCAAGGAGGAGTCGGAGACAAACGTCGAGGAGGTCGAGGTGGAGGGTAGGAAGAGATAGAATGTCTTGCCACTACAGAACTGGGTGGTAGCGGTCCACACAATTGTTGCCATTCTATTGGAGAAAGTGAAATAGAGTGTTTTAAAATAGAGTCTAGAGGGGCAGTACTTGTGGTTACTCCAGGATATGTAAAGAAAACGATACCGATGGGATCAACAATATAGCTGGCGGGAGTAGAAGGGTAGTAAGAATCGTAAGGTGCATTATAAATTTGGTCACTACTACTACCACCAACTTCATGTGAATAATATTGAGAATGTGAGAAAGATGTATAACCACTTCCACCAGCAATGGATGGGGAAGAGGAAGAGTACTGTGAGGAGGATGAGTAGGGAGAGTATTGTGAAGAAGATGAGTAGAGATCCATTTTATAATGGAAGATTTTTTTTCCAAAGGAAACTTTGGCAGAGAGTGTATAGGAGATTTTTTATAATTAGAATGAGATAAATTGATAGAAGTTATGAGATATGAGGGTGAAACAAGTCCTATTTATAGCAGAGGGAAGAGATTCCTTGGACCCACCTTCATTTTAAAAAAAAATTAAAAAGAGAGAGCCGCTGGCTCTCTCTTTTTAGCAATCAGCAATAGTGCTTATTGCAAAAAGAGACAGCCAGACTCCATTTAAAAAAGCAATAGTGCTGGTTCCTCGAATCAGTCTTCATTTTAGCAATCATCTAAAAAAGAGAGAGCCGTTGGCTCTCTCTTTTTAGAAGTCAGCAATAGTGCTGATTGATAAAAAGAGTTTTAGCAGGCTAAAAAGAGTTTTAGCAGGCTAAAAAGAGAGCATGTCTCTCTCTCTTTTGCTAAAAAGAGAGAACAAAATCTCTCTGTTCTCTCACTTTTTAGCAAAAAAGAGAGCCTCTCTCTTTAGGGAAAAAAGGCCCACTCGGACTCTTCTTGCCAGAGGTAATAAAATTTATTAATGGCTGCTCCTAATAAACGGTGGGCCAGAATCTAGGCTGTGTGATCGTACCGTGATAGCTAGCAAGCCTTTCTTGCCAGTGAGCCATGGCCGATTACTCTTGGCTTCTTTGCTAGCTGCTTGTTGTATTTGCTAATACATAGCCAATGGCCGTAGGCTTCTAGCTTTATCATTTATATTTTGTAAAAAAAAACTAGAAACTAAAAACTAATAATTAAAATTTCGGGTCGGGCAGGGCTAGGTCAATGGTGGGCTGGATCAAGGTGGGCCGGGCCTATTTCTCTAGTCCCACGTCTGGAGCTAGACCAGTGGCGTGACCAGCGTATATCAGCGGGTCGGACTTCGACCGTGTAGCGGGCGGGCGAGTCGTGACCCATGGCGGTCGAAGGGTCGCTGCTTGGTCGACCGGGCATGACCCTAGGCGGAGAAAGAGCGGTTATGATAGCACGGTGACTTAATTGATTTGAGCTAGAGCTCGTTCTTTGATTTCTAAAGCTTCTAACCTACGCAGGATTATAGCCATCTTTACTTTAGAGGTTATGTTTAACTCTAAGGAAAAATCACTAGATTTGGGTTGGGAAATTGATAAAACTCTTTCATCACAGTGATCCCATTGCATGATTTTTTTGGATAAACTCTATAAAAATTTCCAAGCTTCATCGGTATTTTTCTTCATAAAATCCTCTTGATAGATTGATTCTAAAAAAGTTTTTAAAGAATAAGCTAATCTTTCATAGATGATTTGGCATAATCGCTACTTTTTTAGACCGTGATGAGGACATTAGATAAGAAGATCCTTAAACCTATCAAAATACTTTTAGAATGGCTCTACCGGGACTATTTTAAAGTTTTGAATGTCGTTTTTAAGCTTAACCATTTTGTGGATAGGAAAAAATTTCTTCAGAAAAATGGTAACAAATTCATTCCAGGTTGAGATAGAATTTGTAGGTAAGCTATATAGCCATTTCTTGGCTTTATCTTGAAAAGAAAATGGATAAATCTAAGCTTAATCGCATCCTCAAATAGTTTCCTAATCTTAATCATAAGACAAACTTTCTCAAACTCGGAGATAAAAATATAAGCGTCTTTGGTTTCATTTCCTAAGAATTTCAGAAGCATGTTTATGAAATGCGGTCTAAGCTCAAAAATAGTTCCATTGATCTCAGATAGCTTAATGCAAGATGTGATTGTATTCCTAGTTGGACAACATATATCTTGAAGAACGGGTGGATTAGTGTTAGCCATTTCTTTGGTCTCAAAAAATGGTTCAACATGGATTAAACGATTGGTATTATCCCTAATCCAAACTCGCATACACCAAAATAAATTCTTTTTGGATTTTTATCTAAGAAAATTAGAGAAAAAGATCTAGGAAAAACAAATTAATTAAAAAGAGATTTTTTAATAACAGATTTTTAATAACACAAAAGGAGATTAGAAAAAGATCTATCGCAGTTAAAATTTTTTTAAAGAAAAACTAAAAGACCTAAAAGATAATGAGAAGAAGGAGAAGGATAAAGAAAAACCTACTAAGACAAATCAAGAGCAATCCACTTTGTATCAATCACCCTTAATTATAGGGTTAAACCTAAACTCAACTAGACCAGCTTCTAACTAAAAACTCCTTTAGTGAGAAGATTAAAGTTTACTCGGTCAGTTAGCCAGGTAAAGATAGTACTAGAGGGAGGTCAATGACCAATTATAGGTACCCCGTTCCTTACGGAGCGCTTTACGTAACCCCTAAACCTTGTCTTAGATACTAACAAATTCAAGTAAACTTAAACCGGTTCACTTAATGATTTCTTGTTCCTTAATGAGCTCGAATCCTTAGGGGCCAACGTCTAATGAGTTTTAAAAGGCTTGAGTTTGAGTAGTGAGGAATTAGTAATTTGTGGGCTAAGAAAAGGGTGATAAAATCTCACACCTTATCTTAATTAGTAAGTTTTTGCCTTTAAGAGTATTTTCAAGTGAGTGTCAAATCATGATGCTCAAATCACTTTGGTGAATTCCTATTAACTATATGCAATGCAACCCTAGGAATTAAAAGCAACTATAACAGATGCAAAAATAAAATCTTTTTATTTTTTAATTAGGGTTAACAACCAAACAACTATGAGAAAGATAGCTCTTGTTTGAATTTATTATCTTGTAAGTAATTGTCCAAGTTGAGGGTGAATTTTATTAGGGTTGACAAAAGAAATTTTTTTCAAAGATCCTAATTGTCTCTAATGTGAGAAACTAACTAAAGGGGTGGAATTAAAAATACTAGAAAGAGGACTTACCTTAAGCAAATCTTCAATCTTCAATCCTCGATTTTCAATCTTCAAAGTGGTTCTTTCACAAGAAAACACACAAATTAAAGAACTAAAATAGAAAATCCTAATTATAAGCACCTTTCCCAGCAACAGCGTCAAAAATTTAATAGGAAATAAATAAAACCTAGGTACTAGTGTGCAACTATCAAGTTATAGTATAAAAGATATCGATTTCTCGAGGAAGGTGTTGTAGGAGATAATCAAAATTGGTTTCTAAGTTGTGTGTTGTGTGGACAATTAAGAGTGATAATTGTGGAGAGATAAAAAGAGTGGGTGTGATTATATGCAAATTAAATTAAACTAGATTAAGAGGGGAGAATAAATTAGAGGAAAATAATAAACAAATAAAGGAAAATCAAGAATAAAGAGGAAAATTACAAAAGTAAAAGATGAGGAATTTAATTAGAGAAATTAGAAATCTAGAATTGAATTCACTGTAGGCGTTGAAAAATACTTACAAGATCCCCGAAACCAACTCGTGGCGGGAAGTCGGCGAATGACAACCCATCGGATACTACGGACGTCGAATCGTTGAGACACGAACCCGACGGCAAACCAACAGCGTCACAAGCACGGTTTAAACCGGACTTGAACAGACGATCGGATTTCAGAACTGTTGAACCGGAACAAACCAAAAGTTAGTCCCGGAACCATATACAGACGGAATCAAAGACCAAGAGTCAGAATAAGCGGGACCTAAGCAGGAAGGCAGAAAAAGCAGTGACGGCGAAAAAATGGCGAATCTAGGACCTCGGCCAAGTGGCGAGGTTGGCTCAAGTGGCGAAACCACTTGTGGCAACACACCCCGATCTTATAAATAGGGGGTCTTCCTCCTCAGGGGTTGGTCGAGGGGATTTTCGGAGATTTTGGAGGTTGGATTTTCGATATTTGTGAGAGCTCGCGAGATCTGAGCCGTCGGCGTCTGATTCAGAACGGGGATTCGGCGGTCGGATCTACAATGTCGAATGGCGGAGTCAGTGGAAACCAGAGAATGGCAGTGTGATTTCTCCTAGTAGATCTCACCGCTCGTGATCCTCTCTTCGTGAGTGTGATCCCCAAAGCGATCCTCTCCTTCGTGAGTGTGATCCCTTAGGCGTCTCGTTTCCTTAAGTGGCTTGAGCCTTCCGTCTGTAGTTCGAACAGGGTTTCCACGGATCGAATTGCGCAGTGGTCCCGGACGATTCAAGTCCCGACGCAGGCAAGAACCCACCTGGCGAGGATCCGAATAATAGAGATCGGCGTTTGTTCCTCTGAGGCAAAAGTTGTAATCTTTTATTTTCATTATGCGCCTTAAAATAAAAGGCATTTCTTTTGAATTTTGTTGTAGAAGCCACAAGCTTGAATTCAACCACAATGAATAACAAATCGATTTTCCCTGAACAAGCTGGCGACCCGATGGGAGCCACCGGCCTCGAATCGGGAGGTCGTGGAGTGCATAACGCTGATTCTTATCCGGTGGAGGAAGAGGTCGAAGTTCGAAGTTCGACTGTGAGAAGTTCGAGGAGTACCTATCCTCGTCCTCCACATCCAGTTCTCCCCGCCGCTCAAAGAAGCTCTCCGCTGCAAGGAGAACCCGATGGGCCTCCGATGTAGAGAGCCCGGGCGAGTCCAGTCCACCCGGCTGCCGCGGTAGCGAAAAATCCCCCTCGGCGCCCGAAGTCTAGACTACAATGGCGCCCGAGATGAACACCGATGACGCACCCGCACTCTCCAAGCGAGCCCGCCAAAGGCGACGACAAAGCATGGCGCGCAAATACGCCAAGGCCGTGAAATCCATGGATGGGGTCCGCTACGAAGCGGACCTAAGATCCAGACTTACGCAGAGGCTCTAGCCTCAAGTGATCGACGGTCCATCCAAGCCGTCAGCCAACGAGTGAGTCCGTGTCAAACGGAACGCTCCGCTTGAGCGTATTGGGCGTCGTGCACTTCTTGCACAAGCACGAGCGTTGGTACAACAAGCTCGTGAATTGAAGAAAGAGGTGGTAAAGAAGCCGCCAACATACTACCAGGTTTGGAGGCCCAAATCTAACGGTGCCCCAACCCCAGCTGGCACGGCTCCAAAACCTAAGACTGCCAACATTCCGGTTCTGTCGGCACTTGCCCGAAGGCTCTGGCGTTACAAATTCAGCCAAAGTCCAAGTCCGACGGCGCCTCAAAGTCAAAGGCATCTGTATCTGAACCGGTGGCGAAGCCAACTCTCGCCACCACCACCAAACCAACTATCAAGGATCGTTTGGGTCCTTTGAAAGAATCACGGGTCACTCCTCATGCAGGAGGTCGCACCCGCTCCACGAAAAATGGGAAAGTTCCTACAGTCCCACCAACCGGACTAAAGGTCAAAGTCCGAGAGTCCACCGAGACTTCACGCTCACATAAGCGAAAGTCAAGGTGAGTCACTTTCGGTAGTTTCGGTGAACAAGTCCATTCTCGGAAGGAGACGCTTTCGTCTGATGACGACGACGTTATACCCGAGGGATCGTGCCGATACACGGCGGGTTGCTCCGGTACTCACACCGATGAGCTGTACTACCGTGCAGGGGGTATGAAGAAATCTCGAAGGGGCTACCCTAAACAGTCATGCTTGTGCTCCAAGCTCATCAAAACAGTGCTCTCGGAGTGCAATTGCCATCAAGAAACTCCAGAAAGAGTCTCGGTCTTCCAGAGACTTAGCACCGACACGCCAAGACCTAGGTCAAGGCGATTCCGCAGAAGGATGACATCCCGAGAGGATGAATTGCTAGAGGTCACTAATAATATGACCGGCAAAGAACCGTCGTCACGGACTATTCCCAGCGCATCGCAACGGTTAACTCGTTTGCGGTCCGGGACTATCCGACGGTCCAATTACGACAAACTTCTAAGAGGGATACCCGCGGAGGATGATGCGTCGGATGTTGGCTCCGCAATTGCCTCTGATAATACTGTATCTAGCGAAGGGTGCCCTCAAGAAGCTTATGATCAGTACAGATCAAGTGGCTAAAATGCTAGACGGCTGAATAAGCAACGGAAAACTTCAAGTTAGAGATGGAGTTGGCCATGCAGACGATGAGAGAAATGCATGACCAACAGATCCAAGCCTTGACAAAACATCGAGGTGAATCGAGTCAGTGCATCGACGTCGATCAAGATGACAGCGATTCAGACCAGGAGGAAGTACAAGAGGATGATAACCCTCTGAACCCGCATTATTTGGGCATAATGTAGATGTTGTTGCTCATGAGGCGAAGATCAAAGACCTCGAGAGCAAAATCAACTCATTGATTTCCGCCAAGAGGTGAAGAAGACAGTATTCCTTGCCCATACCCGAGGGAGTGGGAATCAATCTCGTGCCGTCTAAGTTTAACTTAATAAACTTCACACCGTTTGGCGGAAGGGTTCCCGGCCAGACAGATTTACTTCAAGTCGCACCTGGAGTTATTTTCTAATGAGCCCCGATGGTTCGGTCATTCGCTGGCACCCTTCGTGGAGCTGCCTTCGATTGGTACCGCCCAAATAGGGGAGCATCAACGGTGGGGCGATATGGAGTCCTGTTTCTCTCAATTTCTTGATGGCGATACGAAGTATCCATCGGAGCGTTACTCGACCAGCGAAGGGCGAGCTGTGGATATCTTTGTCAAACGATTCTAACAAGGCAATGAACCGGATCCGATAACGAGGAGTTCATCCTCCGGACCGCCACAACAACTTGTCGATAGACGCATCGAGGCAATGGGAAAAAGACCGCCAACACCGGAAAGACTTGAAGGTCCGGGTGAACAAGCCAAAGGTTCCTCAAGAGGAAAAAAGCGGAAAAAGAGCGGTCGATGCGGACCGAAGCGTAACTTTGTCCCAGTGGCAAAGGAAAAACGAGCCAAAGGCAGCGGTTCGCGAACAAGCGTTCAACTCAACCCGGCGGCAGCGGCGGCGGCAACAACAGGCGCCGCGAGGCACAATCGGTGGCAACCAAGGCCCGCGAAGCGAGAAAGCCTCGAGCCAAGATTCCGAAGTCCTATTCCTTTAGGGACGGCGAGATTCGGTCTCTTCAAATATCTTGTGGAAAATAACAAGATCAAGCTCCCTCAGGTCGAGAATCAAGAGGAAGCAATGAGGGCGACGACCAAAATGCGTACCATAGGGCGGTTCATCACCGCTAAATCTGTTTGACCTTAAGGATAAAATCCGGGCCTTAATTGGCGTAGGGTCATCACTATGAAGCCGTCAAAAGAAAAGAAGGTCGAGCAAATCGGTGTCCATAAGCTTTGGGTCAGTACCATTGACATGGTTTGAGCCTAAACCGATGGTCAAAGTCGCAATGAAGGCGGTGAATGATGACCCACGAAACGCCGAAAGGACTTGTATAAATTATCTGACCCCAGGCGAAGTCTGTGGATCCACCGACACTGCTTGAAGATGATCAATGGGTAGCTTCTTCTTCATCGAAGAAAAGTCAAAGCGGAAGGAAAGGCATGCCATGCTACTTCCGCAATTGGAGAGGAGATAGCGGCGGTAGTGGCGTTCAGTGGCCAGAAGGAACACGAAGCCACGCCACGGGGCGGACACGGTATAAATACAAGTACCGGAAGTCCCCGACCCAAATGCCAGGCATGTCGAGCTGGGGTACCAACAATTCCCCTCACTCGCGCAGAACGGCAGTGGTTGCCAAGGAAGCCCGGCAAAGCGGCCATAAGAAGTTCGACTCGGCGGTCTGGTTCAACCCGCAGATTAGAAGAACAAATCGGGAAGCTCCAACTCCCATATAAACCCCGACGTTATGGCCCAATTGGCTAATATTCCATAAAGGATCACTCTTCTGAGCTGTTGCGGTTGTCAAAAGAGACAAAGCTCTTCAGAAGCCACGGCGATCGAGGTCTTTCACGATTAAGCGAGCCGGGAGAGTCGGCCCAACAATACAACCTGGCGGCTAAACACTTCCCTGCATCACTTTTACAAGGAGGATATGCGGACAAGGAATTCCAAGCACGATAGGCGCTATACTTCACGGGTATATTGGCTCTAGTGAAGTTAGCAGGATCCAAGTCGATCCGGGTTCATTTGTGAGCATCATGCCCTAGCATGTATCACCTTGGAATTCCTGCCCGGTGGTGGCATCAACGAGCCGGTGATCACGGATTTAACACCGGTCTCGGCGCTTGGTAAAATCGGATAAAGTGCCAAATGGGGACTTAAAGTAAAGTCACGCTATGTGATTGTGCGAGAGACTTCCTATAACTTATTGTTGGAGTGTTGGATCCTGATAGCGTTATAGTCCCATCTACTCTTCATCGGTGTCTCAAATATGTAGACCACGAATAATGAGTCAAGGCGGTGGTGCGGACAAACAACGTTTAAGGGATGGAGAATTATTTCCGATTCTCTCCTCTACGGCAATGAGTCGGCGAATCATCGGCCCAGAGCGTCTGGCGGTGAAGAAGGCGTGCAGTGGGCTTGGTTATAGTGGTGGTTTTGTTTTAAATGACATTGTACCCTTGTAATCAATCTTGGCGATGAAGAATCGTCGGATGAACATTAATGGCAAATTGCCGATGAATCAATAAATGGCGATTTAGAGTACCCTTTATCTTTGAATGATGTGATGACGTTTATACAATGATCGAGAATTGCACTTACCAACTTCGGTCATTTTGCTGCAGTTCGAGACTCCTTTGGGACCTTTCGTCATCCCAAGATCAAGTAGTGAAAAGACTTGGTTTACGGAAAAGGAGATCACGGTTCAACGAAATCAATTCTTAGAAGAAGAGAAGATGACAATGGGCCTATCCTCCACATTCAGATATAGTCGAAACGGGTATCATGAAGAAGTGGGGTACAACTTGACACAAGGAAGGTCTATATTTTGGGAGGTCCTCGAGTCCCTCCCAAGCGGCATATGTCCCAAGAGGAAGCGGGATAACTACTATACATTTAGGGCGGTTGGGATACAATCCTCGGAAGATGAATGCTCATGGCTGATTGATGATAATCCACCCGATGAGGAAGCGAACATTAGTCCGATTCTTGACTTGGGATTAACACCGACCTGGGGCTTTCAAGGCTTTGATGTCAAATATGGCTACGGTCGATCCGCTACTATTGAGTGATGAAGATATGCCAACATGGGAAGACCCATGGATCCATCAACTCAAGAAGCGGTTTGGGGATAGATTCAAACAAAGAGAACCCCCACTAAGGCCGAGGTAGTCGAGGTTAATATGGTGTGAAGAGCATCCTAAGCTCATAAACATCGACAATACTCTTCCCTTGGAAGAGAAGGAAAAGTTGATCACCCTAATCAGGAGTATATCGATGTATTAGCACGGAGCTACGAGGACATGCGGGACTTGACCCTAATGTGGCGACACATCGCCTCAACATCAAGGTGGATGTCAAACTGTCAAGCAACGCAAAGGCGGTTTAGATCCACAAATCTTGCGAGCAATCGTTGGCGAAGTGAAGAAACTCATAGAATCGGATTCATCAAGGAAATTCAACATCCAGTTGGGTGGCGAATATAGTCGGTCACGAAGAAGAATGGTTCGATTAGGATGCGTGGAGCTATAGAGATCTGACATTTGCTTGCCCAAAGATGACTTTCCTCTTCCAATCACGATGTCATAGTCGACAATACGTGTGGATTTGAAGAATGTCATTCATGGATGGTTTCTCGGGTTATCGGATCAAGATGCACCGATGATGCCAAACCTGCGTTGAGCCATCGGTATATATTGCTACGGTCATGCCGTTCGGCCTCAAAATGCAGCCACATATCGGCAATGACTAAGATTTTCGGGATCACCTTGACGGTCGAATGCTACGTCGGCGACTTGGTGCGTGAAACGTGATAAAGGAGATCACATCAAAGATCTTAGAATGGTATTGAGCTCATGCGAACTCATCAACTAAAATGAACCACGCAAATCCTTCCTTGGGATGTCGGTGGCAAGTTCCCGGCTTGTCGTCACAGACAAAGGAATCCATGTCGATCGATAAAGTGGCGATTCAAGATTTGTAACCTCGAAATGCGAGAGAACTTCGAGGGGCTACAAGGGCGATTGGCGTACATCCGAGCGGTTCATATCGAACCTATCAGGAAGTGCCAACCGTTCTCTAAGTTGAACAAGAAGGGTGTTATGCGTTTATTTGGGGCGGCCTTTGTCGAAAACATGAAGAGATCAAATCGTATCTTGCTAAACCTCTGTTCTTGTTGCCGCGATGCGGAGGAAAACCGTTTTGGTTTACGTCAAGGCTGACGGATCACTTTCGTTAAAGCGCCTTTTCGCGGGGCAGCGATAGCCGATCCGCGAAACGGCGGTGTATTACTGAGCGAACATTAGTGGTCTTTGAGTCTCGATACAATAATTGAAAGCGGTGCACATTTGTAAGCGTTGAAAAATATTACAAGATCCCGAAACCAACTTCGTGGCGAGAGTGGTGAATACAATACCGGATATACGGACGTCGAGACCACGAATCCGGCGGCAAACCCGGCGTCACAAGCACGGTTTCGCGGACTTGAACGGAACAATCGGTTCGGGGCTGTTGAGCGGAACAAACCTAGTCCGGAGCCAATACGAGCGGAACCTAAGTCAGGAGAAGACCAAGTCGAGAATAAGCGGGATTCAAGCAGAAGGCCAGAAAAATAAGCAGCGGGAAATAGCAAGCGCCCTCGACAGCAGCGAGTTACCTCGACAGTGGCGGGGTGGCGGCCACCATGGCCGAACCACCTCGGCAGGCAGAGGTGCCCGCCGACCAGATGGCGAGGCCACTGGCCTCTCCCCTATTCTATAAATAGGGGGTGTTTTCTCATTTGGGAGGTTGGGCGGTGGAGTTTTTGGAGTGGATTTTGGAGATCTCGGTTTCTTGACATTTGTGAGAGAGTCCTCGAGCCGTCGGCCCACAAATCTTGGTGCAATCGCTGACGGCGAAGAAACTCATAGAATCGGATTCATCAAGGAAATTCAACATCCGGATTGTGGCTAATATAGTCCCGGCCATGAAGAAGAATGGTTCGATTAGGACTGTGTCGACTACGAGATCTGAACGCCGCTGCCCAAAGATGACTTTCCTCTTCCAATCACCGATGTCATAGTCGACAATACGCGGTGGATTTGAAAGAATGTCATTCATGGATGGTTTCTGTTACAATCAGATCAAGATGCACCCCGATGATGCCACAAACGCCGCTCAACGCCATCCAGGTATATATTGCTACACGGTCATGCCGCTCGCCTCAAAATGCCGGGCCACATATCGCCGAAAGCAATGACTAAGATTTTCCGTGATCACCTTCAAAACGGTCGAATGCTACGCCAATTTGGTCGAAAAGCCGATAAAGGAGATCACATCAAAGATCTTAGAATGGTATTCGAGCTCATGCTAACTCATCAACTAAAATGAACCCCGCCAAATCCTTCCTTGGGATGTCCAAGGTAAGTTCGCTTCGTTGCCACTCCACAAAGGAATCCATGTCGATCCCGATAAAGTGAAAGCTAAGATTTGTAACCTCCAAGAAATCTCGAGAGAACTCGGTTGGCATATTGGCGACATCCCACCGACGTTCATATCGAACCTATCCGAAGTGCCAACCGTTTCTAAGTTGAACAAGAAGGGTGTGTCGCTTATTTGGGATCATCACGAAAGCATTCAAGAGATCAAATCAGATCTTGCTAAACCTCCCGCTCTGTTGCACCGGGTCGGAAAACCGCTTTTGATTTACGCCAAGCTTAATGGATCACGTTAAGCTTTACCGCTAGACGACGACGACGGTCAACAGTATTACCCGAAACATTAGTCGGCCGAAGTCCCGATACCCAATGGTCGGTGAAGCAAAGGTTTTGCATTTGTAAAGGAAAATATTTACAAGATCTTCCAAACCAACTCGTATGCGAAGTCGCTAATGACAACCCACCGATAATATGGACGCCGAGACACCTAACTGACGGCAAACCCAATACAAGCACGGCGTTAAACCGACTTGAATGCATAATCGGATTCCAGATCTGAACCGAACAAACCTAGTCCCTGAGCCAAATACGATCGAACCTAAGTCCCGAGAAGACCAAGAGTCGATAAAGGTGGATTCAAGCCCGAGACCGAGAAAAATGGCTAAACGGCGAAATAATAAACGCGCCAGCCAACTCTGGCCGAAGCTCTTCGGGGAGTTGAAGGGTTCTACCATGCCGAGCCACCAATCCAAGAGTTTCGGCCAGTGGCAGCCACTTTGTCAAGCTTCTCCTATTCTATAAATAGGGGTGTTTTCCTCATTTCGAGGTTGGACAAGGACGGATTTTTCGTAGGCCGGATTTTCTGAGATCTCGATTTCTTGACGGTGAGAGAGTCCTCGAGCCGCCGACGACAGCCCGAAAGCACCGGGCGAAAGCACGAAGTTCACCGACGCCGATCACTTAATCGCGAGGTGTTTAACTCGGTCGGCTACGTAACGTCAGGATTTCTCCTAGATCTCACCCGCCCTGCGATCCTCTCCTTCGAGGTGATCCCCGGCTATCCTCTCTCCTTCGTGAGTGTGATCCCTCAGCGCCGCTTCCTCTCGTGAAATGAGCCCCTTCACGCCTCAGAAGTTCCGTAACCCTGCTTTTCCACCGATTGGAATTGCGCTGTGGTCCACTGATGATTCAAGTCCCTAAGACAGCAAAGAACCCAACACGTTTAGGATCCCCAATAATAGAGATCCGAAGCTTGTTCATAGCAAAGTTGTAATCTTTTATTTTCATTGTACTTTAAAATAAAATGCATTTCTTTGAATTTTGTTGTAGGCCCAAGAAGTCAGTAAACGAATTCAACCACAATGAATAACAAACCGACTTTCCCCGCAATAAGCCGGGCGCATTGGGAGCCACCGCCTCAGATCGGAGGTCGCCGCCGCAACCGCTGATTCTTATTCCTGGAGGAAGAGGTCGAAGTCTCGAATTACTCAGAGAAGTTCGAGGAGTACCTATCCTCACCTCCTCTGCATCCAGCCTCCGCCGCCCAAGAAGGTCTCCGCCGCAAGGAGAACCCGGCGGGCCGATGTAGAGCCCCGTGACGGCGAAGTCCAACCCGCTGCCGCAGTAGCAAGAAATCCCCCTGCCTCAAGTCCGGACTACAACGGCACTGAGATGAACGCCAATGACGCCCAAGACTCTCCAAGCGAGCCCGCCAGGCTTAACGAACAAAGCATGGCGCACAAACATTCCAAAGCCGCGGCAATCCATGGATGGGGTCCGCTATTTGCGGATCTAAGATCCGTGACTTACGCAGCAGGCTCCACCAGGGATCGACGCCCATCCAAGCCGCCAACCAACGAGTGGGTCCGTCGCGGAACCGCTTCCACGCCAGAGCGTGATCCGGCCGCCAAGACTCCTTTGCGCAGCATGAGCTGTGCAACAAGCTAGTGAATTGAAGAAGGAGGTGGTAAAGAAGCCGACATACCACCAAGTTTGAGGCCCAAAATCTGCTCCAACCCCACCGCACGGCCAAAAGCTAAACCGCCAATATTCCAGCCTCGCCTCGACTTAAGTCGAGGGTCAGCAGCGCGTTCAGCCAAAGTCCAAGTCCGACGGCGCCAAAGTCAGCATGCTCAGATTCGACCGGTGGCGGTCGACTCGCCCACCACCACCAAGCCAACTATCAAGGATCGCTTGGGTCCTTTAAAAGAATCACGTCACCCTCATGAGGTCGCGATCCGCCCAACAAGGACAAGAAGACTCCTCGCAGCCCTCCTATCTGACTAAAAGCCGGTCCGAGAGTCCGCCGAGACTTCACACTCACGCAGCGAAAAGTCAAGACGAAGCCATTTTCTAGCTTTGACTAAATAATTCGCCCTCGAAGAAGATGTTTTCATCCGACGATGAGGACGCTATACCCGAGAGATCGCCAACGCATTAGGTTGCTCCGCACTCATGCCGATGAGTTATACTACCGCATCGGGTAACAAGAAGGCTCAAAAGCTCTCCCAGCCATATGTTTGTGCTCTAAGCTCATCAAAACGGTGCTCTCAATTGCTGCGAAGAAATTTTAAAGGGTCTCGGCCTTCCGTAGACTTAGCACTAACACGCCAAGGCGATTCAAAGATGACACCTCGAGGATGAATTGCCGAGGTCACTAATAATATGACCTAAAGAACCGCTGCCACGGCTATTCCCAACAAGATCGCAGCCGTTAACTCGCCTCGCGGTCCGACTATCCGACGGTCCGATACCACAAACTTCAAAGGGATACCCGCGAGGATGATGCCGGATATTGGCTCCGCAATCGCCTCCGGATCATACCCATTCAGTGAAGGGAGCCCCAAGAAACGCTGCTATGATCGCATGCATCAAGTGGCTAAAATGCTAGACTAAGCTGAATAAGCAACGGAAAACTTCAAGTTAGAGATGGAGTTGGCCATGCAGACGATGAGAGAAATGCATGACCAACGTGATCCAAGCCTTAACAAAACATCGAGGTGAATCGAGTCAACGATCGACGCCGATCAAGATGATAGCCATTCGCACTGTGAGGAAGCACAAGAGGATGATAACCCTCCCGAACCACGCAAACCGACATAACGTAGATGCCGCTGTTCATGAGCCGAAGATCAAAGACTCGAGAGCAAAATCAACTCATTGATTTCCGCCAAGAGGTGAAGAAGACAGATATTCCTTGCCCGCACTGGGGAGTGGGAATCAATCCCGCACTGCCTAAGTTTAATTTAATAAACTTCACACCGCTTGATCGGAAGGGTTCTCCGACGGAGCACTTGATTTATTTCAAGTCGCACCTCGGAGTTATTTCCCGCAATGAACCCCGATGGTTCTGGCCATTCGCTGGCACCCTTCGTGGGGTCAGCCGATGGTACCGCCGCCTGCCGGAGCATTCACTACCGGACGACATGGAGTCTAGCTTCTCACCACTTCGACGACGATACCGGCATCGATCGACATTGCTCGACGAAGCGTGGACGGAGAAACTGTGGATATCTTTGTCAAACGATTCGAACAAGGCAATGAACCGCCGAGATCCAATAACAAGAGTTCATCCTTCAAACCCGCCACAATAACTTGTCGATAGACGCTCGAGGCAATGGGGACAGCACCATCTATAACGGAAGGATTTGAAAGTTCGTGAGCAATGAAAGATTCCTCAAGAGGAAAATGCGAGAGGCCACCACGCCAGAAGCTCCCAGCCGCAACTTTGTCCCACGCCGCAAAGGGAAAGAGCAGGCCAAGACGGCTATGAACCAAATGTTCCAACTCCAACCCCAAAGAAGCAAAGAAGAAGAACAACGGGCCAAGAACAGTAACAATCACGCTGGCAACCGTGGCCACAAACGTAAGGCCTCGTGAGCCAAGATTCCCAAGTCCTATTCCTTAGAGAGACGAGATTCCCGATCTCTTCAAGTATCTCGCGAGGAGAACAAGATCAAGCTCCTCCGATTCGTAATCAAGAGGAATCGATGAGGACGAACGACCCAAAGTACTGCCAAGCACCATAGGCCGCTCATCACCCCACTAACTGCTTCAGCCTTAAGGATAAAATCCAGGCCTTAATTGACGTAGGGGTCATCACTATGAAGCCGTCCAAAGAAAAGAAGGTCAGAGCAAATGCGGTGTCCATAAGCTTTGGGTCAGTACCATTGACATGGTTTGAGCCTAAACCAGTGGTCAAAGTCACAATGAAGACGGTGAATGATGACCCACACGAGCAACGCCAGAAAGGACTTGTATCGTATACGGCCCCAAATGGCGAAGTCCTGTGGATCCACCCATACCTGCTTGAAGATGAGCAATGGGTAGCCTCTTCTTCATTGAAGAAAAAGTCAAAGCGGAAGGGAAAGGCATGCCATGCTACTTCCACAATTCTGGAGGGAGATGACGAACAGGTGGTAACGTTCCAGCTGTCCGAAGGGGAACCTGAAGCCCACGCCACCAGGAGCGGACACGAGTACAAATACAAGTACCCGGAAGTCCCCGACCCAAATACCAAGACGCCGCCGAGTGGGTACCAAACCCTCACTTGCGCCGAGAAAGCGCAACAAACAGGTGGCTACCAAAGAAGCCACGCCGGCCGCAAGAAGTTCAGCCCGGCGCCTCTTCAACCACTGATTAGAAGAGACAAACCGAAGCTCCAACTCCTCATATCGCCGACGCATGGCCCAATTGGCTAATATTCCCGCAAGGATCACTTTACGAAGCCTATGCGGTTGTCAAAAGAGACAAGAGAAGTTTTCAAGAAGCCCCGCCGATTCGAGGTCTTTCACCCGTGAAGCCGAGCCCGTGAGAGTCGGCCCAACAATACACAACTCGCTGCTAAACACTTCCCCGCATCACTTTTACAAAGGAGGATATGCGGACAAGGAATTCCAAGCACGATAGGCCGCTATACGCCACGGGTATATTGGCTCTAGTGAAGTTAACCGGATCCAAGTCGATCCGGTTCACGGAGCATCATGCCCCTCGCTACCATGTATCACCTGAATTCCCGCCAAGAAGTCGGCATCAACAGCACGGCGGATCTACGGATTTAACACCACGGTCTCGCCGCTGGTAAAATCCGATAAAGTGCCAAATGGGGACTTAAAGTCCAAGTCACCGCTATGTGATTGACGCAGACTTCCTATAACTTATTGTTGGGTCGACCTTGGATCCACAAGAACGCTATAGTCCCATCTACTTTCATCGTCTCAAATATGTAGAGACACAATAATGAGGTCAAGACGGTCGCGACAAACAACCGCTTAAGGGATGGAGAATTATTTCATCGATTCTCCCTCTACTGCAATGAGTCCTAAATCAATCATCGGCCCAAGGCACGCATGCCGTGAAGAAGCCGACACCGGCCGGGCTTGGTTATAGTGGTGGTTTTGTTTTAAATGACATTGTACCCCTTGTAATCAATCTTGACGATGAAGAATCGCCGATGAACATTGTAATTGGCAAATTGCCGATGAATCAATAAATGACGCATTTAGAGTACCCTTTATCTTTGAATGATGTGATGCCGTGTTTATACAATGATCCGTAATTGCACTTACCAACTCGGCCATTTTGCTTTACACAAAAGCAGCTCCGACTCCTTTGGGACAACACCGCCATCCCACCTAAGATCAAGTAGTGAAAAGACTTGGTTTACGAAAAGGAGATGCAGCTCCAATGCGGAATTATTTCTTAGAAGAAGATGAAGATGACGATGTGCCTATCCCCCACACATTCAGATATAGTCCAGAAACACCGGGTATCATGAAGAAGTGGGGTACAACTTGACACAAGGGAAGGTCTATGTTTTGGGCGAGGTCCTCGAAGTTCTCCCCAACCCAGATATGTCCCAAGAGGGAAGCCTGATAACTACTACGCATTTAGAAGGGGATTGGGATACTAATCCTCCTCTAAGTGAATGCTCGCGGGTCGATTGATAATAATCCACCCGATGAGAGAGACTGACATTCGCCCGATTCTTCTCTTAGATTCGACACTTCTGAGAAGCTTTCAAGGCTTTGATGTCAAATATGACTACGGTCGATCCTCGCTACTATTGAGAGTGATGAAGATATGCCAACATGGGAAGACCCATGGATCCATCAACTCAAAGAGCGCTTTGGGGATAGATTCAACAAAGAGAACCCCCACCAAGGACCCAGGTAGTCCAGTTAATATGGGTGACTAAGAGTATCCTAAGCTCATAAACATCGCAATACTTTTCCCCTAAGAAAAGGAAGAGTTGATCGCCCTAATCGTGAGTATATCGATGTATTCGACCGAGTTATGAGGACATGCCAGACTCGACTCTAATGTGGCGACACACGCCAACATCGGCCGAGGTCAAACCTCGCCAAGCAAATCAAGAAGACGGTTTCGCCCACAAATCCTCGCAGCAATCGCTGACGGTGAAGAAACTCATAGAATCGGATTCATCAAAGAAATTCAACATCCGGATTGGGTGGCTAATATAGTCCCTGGCCATGAAGAAGAATGGTTCGATTAGGATCTGCGGTCGACTACGAGACCTCAACGCCGCTTCTCCGAAGATGACTTTCCTCTTCCAATCACCGATGTCATAG
The DNA here is from genome assembly GCA_012295165.1 of Asparagus setaceus. Classification (NCBI taxonomy): domain Eukaryota; kingdom Viridiplantae; phylum Streptophyta; class Magnoliopsida; order Asparagales; family Asparagaceae; genus Asparagus; species Asparagus setaceus. The sequence goes on along the minus strand of CM022703.1, from coordinate 14,096,009 downwards.
TCGACAATACGTGGATTTGAAAGAATGTCATTCATGGATGGTTCTCTAATCAAGATGCACCCCGATGATGCCAAACAACACCGCTCGTAACTTCATCGGTATATATTGCTACACGCCATGCCGCTCGCCTCAAAATGCCTACCACATTCCAGCCGAAGCGATGACTAAAATTTTCCGTGATCATCTTCGAAAACGGTCGAATGCTACCGATTTAATTTGGTCGTGAAAAGCCGCGGACAAAGGAGATCACATCAAAGATCTTAGAATCAGATTCGAGCTCATGCTAACTCATCAACTAAAGATGAACCCCGCCAAATCCTTCCTTGGGATGTCCAAAGGCAAATTCCTTGGCTTCGCTGCCAATAAAGGAATCCATGTTGATCCCGATAAAGTGAAGGTAATTCAAGAATTGCAACCTCCAGAAGTCCGAGAGAACTGGTTACAATGGCGATTGGCGTGACATCCGACGGTTCATATCGAACCTATCCGGGAAGTGCCAACCATTTTCTAAGTTGAACAAGAAGGGCGATCATTCATTTGGGATGACGCTGCCAAAAGGCATTTGAAGAGATTAAGTCGATCTCTAAACCTCCCGCTTCGCCGCGACCGAATCGGAAAGCCGCTTTTGATTTACATCAAGGCAACGGATCACTCGTTGCCTTTACTCGCTAGCAGACGACGACGACGGTCAACGCATCGTGCGTATTACCCGAAATTTAACATTAGTCGGCCGAAGTCTCGATATCCAATGGTTGAGAAGCAAGGTTTTGCATTAGTGTTCGCATTAAAATGCGGACTATTTAGCTCGGACAAACGATTTATGTTATCTCTAACGAAACCCGTCCTAATATTTATGACCCAAACCGCCTCAATGAGTTGGCGCTCAAGCAATGGGCCTTGCTCTTGTCCCAATATGACTTGCACTTCAAACAACAAAAGTCGGTCAAAGGACGTTTATTTATGCATCTCTTGGCGCCAACCCGACAACGGACGCAGCTTGAGCTATACGATGATCTTCCTGATGAAGTCCACGGTCAACACTACATCGCACCAACAAATATGGCGGCCGTATTTTGACAGAGCTTCTGCTACCAATGTAGCAAGTGCCCCTGATGTTCTAAGATTCCGCCGAGTCGGGTTGATTTCCGGAATCATGTCATGCCCCGCGGCTTATTCACTCATCAACCTTGCTCTAATAACGAGTCGTAATACAATGCGCCACTTATTGGACTTAGTTTCGCCAAGGAGCCGGGGTCAATATCTCGCCGCACGGCGATTCGCAATTGATAGTCAAGCGATCCGCGGTGACTACGGTTAAGAACCCCGACCGTCCCCTATCATCGTAGTCTGAAATGGCGACTCGCTCAAGAGTTCTTCATCGAATATATCCCGCTTCCTAAACGCTTACGCGATGCACGGGCGGCGTAATGTGGTCGTTAGCACAACCTTCCGACCGAAAGCAACTAGTTACGGTCAGACTCATCGCCTTTTGTACCGATATATGATGAGGTACAAGAAAATGAAGGGTAGTTACCAAAGAGGCATATACGATCCAAACCAAATTGAGCCTCGAGATTACGCTTCCTATCATCGACCACGCCTTGCACGGTATTCTCGCCGTAAGACGCGGAGGGAGAGAGAGTCGATCCGCCGAGCTCCTGTGATTCTTTTACGACACGGAGACCCGGATGTTATATCACGGGTACGATGGTCTTTATCTCGGATGCCTCTCAAACAAAGAGGCGTAAGAGGTCCTTCGGTAGCACACGAAGGTGAATGTGGTGCACACCACCGGTTCCAAGCTCTACGATCGAATCGAGAATGGGCTACTTTTGGCCCATTAATGATTAACGACGACGTCAGATAATGCCCGAAATGCCACGCTGTTAAATTCACGCAATTATATGCATCGCCTCCAGAGCTTGCATCCTTCGCCACATCCCCGCCATTCGAGACATGGGGAATGGACGTCGAGGTCCCATTTTTCCTTCGCTTGGCCAAAGGCGATCGGTTTATTCTAGCGATCACCGACTACTTTCTAAGGGTCAAGCAATCCTGCTAAAAGAAGTAAAGGCGAAAATCATTATTAATTTATCAAACACCATGTCATCTACCACACGGTGTTCCAAGACGATCGCATGACAACGTCCCCAATTCATCGCCACCTTCATCGTTTTATGAAATTCAAGATACAAGACGCCTCGCCAACGTTCTTATAATCCACCGCGAATGGATTAGCCGAGCGCTCAACAAGACAATCATCAAAATCTGTCGAAACTTGTGAAAATAACAAGCTTAGATTGGGATGATAAACTCTGAGAAGCACTCGGCATATCGCGACAACCAGACGCACGCTAACCGGAGAAACCCCATATTCCCTCGGTCTACGGATGTGAAGCAGCCCCATTGGAAATCCAAATGGCCACTCCGCGACGCCTTGCAACGGAGATGACGATCGAAGAACAACATCGTAAACGCCTCGAGGAGCTCGAGATGTTGATAAAAAGCTCGAAGCTCAACAATGCATTGAATTCTACAAGCTAGATGTCGAGCTTTCAACAAGAAAGTACGACAATGGAGTTTTAAAGAAGGAGATTTGGTCCTCCGCCGACCTAATCGACATAATCCTCACTTCCAAAAAGAAAGGTAAATTCGAACCTAATGGGAGGGCCCGCTTGTAATAGAAACGGTCACTCTAATGGTGCTTATCGCCTAATTACCCAAATGGCACGGCAATTAATGCCGATAAATGGGAAGTTCCCGAATAAATACTACCCTTAGTATCTTCGTGATAACCCGCTTCGACGGAAGTTCCTCGTGGGATGTTTCACCCACTTTTCTTGAGGATAACCCAAGATTTGTCCTCCATCATAATTTTCCCCACCGATCAAATTTTCTTGACTGGTAGGTCTACAAATTTTCGGGTATATCACCAAAATCCCTCTTGATTCCTTCTATGAACAAGAGGCCCACTAAAATTCCTTTCACGCCGTGGATAGAATATGAAATTCTTCCTCTCCGCCGCGAAGATCCATTTCGGATAAACGGAAAGGTCCTATCCATCCTATTCTTAGGTAGCTACCGAACCAAGGTATAAGCCGATTTTCGCATCGTGTTGTCCGACCAAGGTCGCCTCGAAGTCTTTTCGGTTCTCAAAGTGGAGATCCCACTTTAGTTCCATCTTTCATCTTAGGTAGCTACTGCTCACGGAAAGTCGTTTGTTATTCATTGTCCTTGAACTTGCTTACGCCTTCTTTGGCCTACAACAAAATTCAAAAGAAAATGCCTTTTATTTTAAGGCGCATAATGAAAATGGAAATTACAACTTCTTCCTCAGATGAACAAACACGAGGATCTCATATATCGATCCCCGCTATGCGGGTTCTTTGTTCGCGGGACTTGAATCGCCCGTGGACCACCGCAAGCACCTGCCTGTAGAGACCCTGCTCTCGAACTACAGACGGAAGGCTCGCTTCACGAAGGAAACGGTTCTAAGGTGATCACACTCACGGCGAGAGGATCGCCTTCGGGATCACACTCAAAGGAGAGAGGATCACGAGCGGTGAGATCTACTAGGAGAAATCATCAAGCTGGACTGTAGTCAACCCGAAGTTTGCTTACCGCGGTTTGTAGATCCGACGCCGACGGAACTTGTGCTCACCGTGCTTGGAACCGCCGACCGCTCGAGATCTCACGAGCTCCTCTCAAATATCGTAAAATCCAACCCTTAGAACCGAGCACCCCTAGACTATTTATAGAAAATGGAAAGAGGGGGCGCTTGTCACATCTTTTGGTGTCCGCCAATGCTCGACACCTCTCGTGTCCCGGTCAAGGTCGACACTTTGGTGTCCGCCATGACCCGACACCTCCACCGATAGGAATCCGCGGTCAGCGTACCACGACCTCCGATTCGAGGCCGCGGGCTCCCATCGTGGTCGCCACTTGTTCATGGGAAAGTCGCTTTGTTATTCATTGTCCTTGAACTTGCTTACAACTTCTTTGGCCTACAACAAAATTCAAAAGAAAATGCCTTTTATTTTAAGGCATACAATGAAAACAGAAATTACAACTTCTTCCTCAGATTTAACAAACACGGGATCTCTCTATATCGATCCTCGCCATGCGGGTTCTTTTGCCGCGGCCGAGGACTTGAATCGCCCGTGGACCACCGCTGCACCATCCGTAGAGACCCTGCTCTCGAACTACGACGGAAGGGGCTCGCTTTCAAAGGAAATGAAGCCTAAGGGGATCACACTCACGGAGGAGAGGATCGCCGGGATCACACGCGACGGCGAGAGGATCGGAGCCGGTGAGATCTACTAGGAGAAATCATCACTGACCAGAGTCAATCTCGAAGTTTGCTTACCTCGCGTTTGTAGATCCGACGCCGATGGAACTTGTGCTCGCCTTGCTTGGAACCAAGGCCGATCGCCAGATCTCGCGAGACCTCCTCTCAAATATCAAAAATCCAACCCTTAGAACCGAAAGCACCCCTAGACTATTTATAGGAAAATGGAAAGAGGGGGCTAATGACACTTTGGTGTCCCAATGCTCTGACACCTCCGTGTCCGGGTCAAGGTCGAACACTTTGGTGTCCGCCAAGCCTGACATTGGTGTCCGTCATGGTCGACACCTTTGGTGTCCGCCAAGCCCGACACTTCTGGCCCGAAGTTTTGGCCACCGCTGTTTTGCCCAAGTGAACACGAGGTTCGACCAATGAACACGAGGTTCGCGTGCGCGAGATTCGCCGTAGGCAGGTTCGCCGAAGGCGCAGATTCGCCAAAATGAACCGAGGTTCGCTAAACCGCGAGATTCGCCGCGCAGGTTCGCCAAATCAGCGATTCGCCGTAAGGCGAGGTTCGCCGAAGGCAGGTTCGCCAAAATGAACCGAGGTTCGCCAACCGCGATTCGCCGTAGGCTGCAGGTTCGCCAAACCGCAGGTTCGCCGTGAAGGCGCAGGTTCGCCAGGCTGCCAGGTTCGCCAAAATGAACCGGTTCGCTAAATCACGAGGTTCGCCGGATGCAGGTTCGCTAAAAGGCGCGGTTCGCCATGAACCGAGGTTCGCCAAACCGCGAGGTTCGCCAGATATGCAGGTTCAGCAGGTTCGGCCAGGTTCACCAAAGGCGAGGTTCGCCGCCAAGTTGGCCGAGGTGCCGCTTTCGCTGCTTCCGCCGCTTTCGGCCTTCCCGCTTAGTTTTCTCCCCGGTGATGTCGCCGCTGTGTTTGAGTCCAGATCCATCAACTTTCGAGCTCAAACGCTCGCTTGCATTCGACGGATTATGGAGTTGATTCCGCCTCGCCGGTGTTTGAGTTTAGTCAACTCGCCTCGCCGAACTTCATTGCTCGTTTTCCGACGACACGCCGCTTGGCTGGCTCAGACGCTTTGCCAACTCACTTTATGCGCCATCGACTCGCTTTACACGCTTTACAATCGCCGCTGCGGAGTTCTCGGTCGCTACCCGGACGGATCGCCGGTTTTACGAAGTCTTGTTCGGCATCGATAAGCAATTTTAACGCTTACGATAAAGCTTGTTCGGGGAAAGTCGCTTTGTTATTCATTGTCCTTGAACTTGCTTACAAATTTCTTTGGCCTACAACAAAATTCAAAAGAAAATGCCTTTTATTTTAAGGCGCAAATGAAAACGAAATTACAACTTCTTCCTCAGATGAACAAACACGCAGGATCTCGCTATATCGATCCTCGCTATGCGGTTCTCGGCCCGTCGGACTTGAATCGCCCATGGACCATCAAGCACGATCCGTGAGACCCTGCTCCGAACTACAGACGGAAGGCTCGCTTCAACTAAGGAAACGGTTATAGGGGATCACACTCACGGCGAGAGGATCGCCTTCGGGATCACACTCAACGGCGAGAGAGATCACGAGCGTGAGATCTACTAGAGAAATCATCGCTACTGACCAGAGTCCACCCGAAGTTTGCTTACTCAGGGTTTGTAGATCCGACATCGACGAATCCTTGTCGCCGGCAGCTTGGAACCGTATGCCGATCGCCAGATCTCGCGAGAGCTCCTCAAATATCGTAAAATCCAACCCCTCGAAATGAAGACCCCCACCATTTATAGGCAAATAATCAAGAGGGGGTATGTTTGGTCGCCGACCAAATGGTGTCCGTTTTGGCCTATGACACCTTTGGTGTTCGAGCCGCCTGACACCAAACGGTGTCCTGTCTACCAACGCCGCTTGGCCTCGCTGGTTGGTTTTGACTTTTCTCCGCGACATTTTGTCTCGATCTTTGTCATTGTCGCCATAAGTCCAACTCGATTCACTTGATTGGTTTCATCCCGCCAACGGTTCAAGTGACGACGGTCGTTGTTCAAACCGACCTCTGACGCTCAACCGACGATTCGGCCAAGCTTTGCTTGTTGATTCATTCCATAACACGAGCCGCCGACTACGCGCTCGCCGACTTGCTTCGCCGCTTTTGCGGGCCGTTTGTCGGGATCGCCGGTTGTCAACCCACCGCCACGAAGTCTTGCTCTGCACCGAGCAAGCGCTTATCGCCACAGATACCCTCCAAAGCCGCCTCTCGCCTCGATTCTTTGGCGAAGTCCGATGCTTTGATATGATAAGCCTTTCTCCCTTCAATCGGCGTGATGGGACTTGTGAATGACTTTGGCGCTTGATCTCTCCACCTTTCAGCCTTTCCTGCTTTGTAGGATTGCCGAAAGTATTACTGCATCGCATTTTTTGTCCGACCGCTGTCGTGATCTTGACCTAAGTCTCTGGATAAATTCTTTTGAGATTAGCTCCAAGATTTGATTCCTCCAATCCTCTCGTGTTCTCCAAGCTTCAGGATACCCGGGTGTTACGGCGCCGCATTTATTGCTTGACCGCTGTCGGAATTTCTAATCAGAATGATTAAATTCTCTTGCCGTTGACTCGCGTTGGTGAATTGTCATCCAATTTGACCATCGGTGACCCCCGCTGATCGGGAAATCCTTCACGCGATACGCTCATTAGCCAAACTATATGGGTTTTAGCCTTCTTCGAAAAGTAACGCTGCTGACGGGCGCGGCGATCTTACGCGGATCCGAACCGCTGACTACTAAATCATTCGGCTAACGACGCATTGGTTGGCATTGTTACTATGTTACTCCTTATTGGAGTACATTATCCTCCGGGTAGGAATTTTCTTGGGATTTTATTCCGCCCAAATCGTTGACCGATGGCCGGCTAACGAATCGGTATTGATATAGTGGGAGTAGTTCTTTCAAGGTAGAACGCTGTCCGGCCAATATAAGCCTTGTCGTAATTCATCAATTTATCCCACGCTGGGGAAATTGAGGGTTATCGAAGTCGCCCTAAGAATATGGTAATATTCTTCGTGAACTTCTGTTAAGAATTAGGAAACAGCTTTATACCGTAATCCTATTTGAGTAGGATTGCACGCCGCTGATCGACGCCGATATAATCCGCATCGATCGAAGTTATCCCTAAGAATGTTTTTGTGAAAATATTCTTCCGAACTTCGACAAATTAGGAAATAGTTTATACTGTAATCCTAGTTGAGTAGGATTAGGCTTAATGCTGATCGACGCCGATATAATCCGCATCTATCGAAGTTATCCCTAAGAATATTTTTGTGAAAATATTCTTCCGAACTTCTAACAAATTAGGAAATAGTTTATACCGAATCCTAGTTGGAGTAGGATTAGGCGACGCTGATCGACGCCGATATAATCCCATCGATCGAAAGTTATCCCTAAGAATATTTTTGTGAAAATATTCTTCCGAACTTCACAAATTAGAAATAGTTTATACTGTAATCCTAGTTGAGTAGGATTAGGCACACGCTGATCGACGCCGATATAATCCTCAAGACGATCGAAGTTATCCCTAAGAATATTTTTGTGAAAATATTCTTCCTGAACTTCTAACAAATTAGGAACTAGTTTATACTCATAATCCTAGTTGAGGATTAGGATTACGCGGGAGAATACTCTGCAACATTGAGCCCTAATATCTCCAAAATCTTTCCAAATATTTAGGAAAGAGGATGGGTAAATTATTGAGTTGATTTGGATTCCTTTTAGATATCCAATTGGGCTCCACTAGAATTCCTATCCATCGCCAATTAGGACTCCTCATTCAAAGGGGATTGGTCTTCTAGATGTTTTCCTGCCTTCCGGGTCAAGACGGGAGTCTTTGATTGATGAGGAGAGACCTAAGATGAACCGACTTTATTTGATGTTGGTCGCTTAATTGGTCGATCAACATCCCACTGTGTTATCTTATTTTCCGAAAGTGAGAAACGAAAGTGCTACATTGAGTTTCCCTTCCTTCGCCGCTGGCCAAGTTACGACCAACTTTACGCCGAACCCGAACCGAGTTCATTGTCCTTGAACTTGCTTACAGCCTTCTTTGGCCTACAACAAAATTCAAAAGAAAATGCCTTTTATTTTAAGGCGCATAATGAAAACGGAAATTACAACTTCTTCCTCAGATAACAAACACGCAGGATCTCTCGCTATATCGATCCTCGCTATGGGTTCTTTGCTCGTGCCGGACTTGAATCGTCCGTGGACCACCGCAATTCGATCCGTAGAGATCCGAAGTTCGAACTACGATGTAAGGCTCGCTTCACGAGGGAAACGGTTTAAGGGGATCACACTCACGAAGGAGAGGATCGCCGGGATCACACTCACGGCGAGAGGATCGCCGAGCGGTGAGATCTACTAGGAGAAATCACCGCTGATCTCAGAGTCAATTCGAAGTTTGCTTACCTCGGGTTTGTAGATCCGACGCCGACGAACTTGTGCTCGCCGGTGCTTGGAACCGTAGGCCGATCGCCAGATCTCGCGAGAGCTCCTCTCAAATATCGTAAAATCCAACCCTCGAAAATGAAGACCCCTCCTCATTTATAGGCAAATAATCAAGGGGTATATTTATTCGGCCGACATTTTGGTGTTCGCCGGGTCGACACCATTTGGTGTTCGGTTAATGGCCGACACCAAACGGTGTCCGTTTCGCCAACGCCGCTTGGCCTCGCTTTGGTTGGTTTTCGACTTTTCCGCGACATTTTGTCTCGATCTTGTCATTGTCGCCATAAGTCCGAACTCGATTCACTTGATTGGTTTCATCCCGCCAACGTTCAAGTGACGACGGTCGTTGTTCAACCGATTCGCTGACGCTCAACCGACGATCTCAAGCTTTGCTTGTTGATTCATTCCATAACACGAATTCACCCCACATGCTCGCCGACTTGCTTCACGGTTTTGGCGCCGGTTTGTCGAATGGATCGCCGGTTGTCAACCCACCGCCACGAAGTCTTGCTCGCACCGATAAGCGCTTTATCGCCACTCACGATCGGTTGTAAGGCGCGGATTTTCGCACTGTGTTTTCCGATCAAGGTCGCCTCGAAGTCTTTTCGGTTCTCAAAGTGGAGATCCCACTTTAGTTCCATCTTTCATCTTAGGTAGCCGATTGAAGGTATGCACCGGATTTTCAAACCAGTTGTCCGACAAGGTCGCTCGAAGTCTTTTCGGTTCTCAAAGTGGAGATCCCACTTTAGTTCCATCTTTCATCTTAGGTAGCTCGATCGGCGGTATACGGGATTTTCGTATCGTGTTGTCCGATCAAGGTCGCTGAAGTCTTTTCGCTCTCAAAGTGGAGATCCCACTTTTAGTTCCATCTTTCATCTTAGGTAGCTCCATCAAGGTATAAGCCGGATTTTCGACCAGTTGTCCGATCAAGGTCGCTCGAAGTCTTTTCGCTTTCAAAGTGGAGATCCCACTTTTAGTTCCATCTTTCATCTTAGTAGCCGATCGGAAGGTATGCGCCGGATTTTCGACCTGTTGTCCGGATCAAGGCCTCGAAGTCTTTTCGTTCTCGGCGGAGATCCCACTTTTAGTTCCATCTTTCATCTTAGGTAGCTACCGAACGAAGGTATGCGCCGATTTTCGCATCGTGTTGTCCGAATCAAGGTCACCCGAAGTCTTTTCGGTTCTCGGCGGAGATCCCACTTTTAGTTCCATTTTTCATCTTAGGTAGCCGACCGGCGTATGCGCCGAGATTGTTTGGATCAAGTCGTCCGATCAAGGACGCCTCAACTCTTGATTCCTATAGCAGTTCTCGCTATTGGTTTCATTCTCGAGGAATAGAACATAAAATTCCTCCTCTCTCACCAATTTAATCCTATCAATCAAAACTCCTTAATCCAAGATTCTTCTGGGGAATTTGATCCTAATCCTAAGGGTAGGTCGACGCCTAACACGCTGCTCGGTTTAGTCTTTTTTCCCATTGAAGAAGACACCACGCTCGACTGGGGTATTTTATCCCAAACCTAAGAAGGATAAAGCCAACGCCACACGCTATCGGTTTAGTCTTTTTCCGATTGAAGAAGACACACCGAGTTTGATTCGGGTATTTCATCCCAAGTCTAAGAAGGATGAGTCGCGGTAACACGCTGCGCGGGTGGTCTTGCCCATAAAAGAGTATCGAGCCTATGTATTCAATATCAAAGCAACAAGTCTAGAAGAGTTTCATTCTTCTAGCACAACGCGAATATGAACGGATCCGTGATAATCCGCACGCCAGCCCAACTCAAACGTAGTTGGTAAAGGCTAATCAAACCCGCATGGTCGAGGGTTTGCCAAAATCCTATAAGTATTATGGTTAATTATTTCGACGGGCAAAAGAATCATAATAAACAATGAAAGGAATAAATCTTATTCATTTGAAGCAAATATAGAAGAGGCTACAATCGCTTAAACATCAAGTCTATGACAAAGGATTTGTTGTTCGAAAGCCGAGATACTTCATCACTATAAGCCCGTGGAGTTCCCTCGCAACTCCCCAAGGACTCCTCATCTGTTCGTCTTCTGGTTGCCTCCTCGAGCTCAACCAGCCGCCTCGAGTCAAGTTCCTTAGACGCTGACGGCGCAGGGCTTCTTCCTTGTTGGCCTTGGCCACCCAAAATATTCATCTTATCCTCCTCGCATGGAGCTTCCTCGAAAGATATCCTCTCGCACTTGCCACAATATCACCGATATGGCTTAGGAAGAATAAGTCTCAAAGAACAACAGCCCGGAATGATCGGCGCTTCTCTCAGATCCGACCTCGAGCCCAAGAAAACACGAGCATCGCGCCATGCCTCTAATCACGGTTTGAGCAGCCTATGTATGAGGAGGCTCCAGCTGCCCGCAGCTCTTGTAGTCTCCGGCTTTCCTCCGATATGGGCGAGGTCGTTATCAATCTCCGAAGCTAGCTCAGGATAACCCATATCCCGTATCAAGGCCATCCGGTGATCAAGCAGGGCCTGAATCGATGAAGAGAAAGCCCACCATGAAGAACCTTTTCGACACCGTTCACCAAAGAAAAGAATGAGCGCATTTCCAAACAAATAATAAGATGGGATGGATCTTCATCCAACATCAGTTTCCGCCATCATGGAGTCGAGATGTAGGCTCTACACAAAAGAAAAGAGGACCTTAGAATCTTTAATCAAGAAATTGGCAAAGTCATATTCAAGAGGACTCTTACCCGCCTCCTTCAAAGATAGGTTCAGTGGACCGGCGAACTATCGAGGAGTAACTATTGAGTACTATCTACGATACCGACTCCAGTGCTCATCTATCTCAAAGCAGCCGTGGTCGCCGATTCGAGAAAGCAATGAAAGAGGAGTGCCCGCCACTACACAAAGGGAATTTCTGCCCTTTAATTATAGTAGTATTGGCCAAATGGTCGGTCCTATAATTAATCAAGAGAAAATTCATACCGCCTTCGTGGATTGTAGTCGCAAATCTTCACCAAGAACATCACCATCCCAGACTAAGCGCCAGCAGTCATCCATGGAAGTGTTAATGATAAACTTGTTTCCACGAAATCTTCTATGGAGAAGTCCAAAAAGAAGGCATTAGGGAAACTAACGAACTAAGAGTTGACGAACAAAAGGTAAAGCTACTTACCTCCTACAGGGGTTAGCTTGCCTAGTCTCGGCTTTGTGCATTTGTCTCCGCAATATCTCTAAAAGAGCAAAAAGCGAAGAGGCAATTAGTGGGGGTAATTCGAAGTCGCTCAACCTCATTCGCCATCCGTAAGAGGAGTTATCGATGTTAGATGTACCTGGTTTACCGAATCAGGTCCTACATCGGTCTCCTCCGCCATAGCTCCATACATTTGTTGAGTAAAACTTGGCTCATCATAAGCAGAACTGGGCTCAACAGAATTGTGGTGAGGAAAATCAAAGTCGAATCATAATCCCTAAAACCCCTGGTGCAAACGAGAAATGTCACCAAAAGCCGAAAATTTCGTGTTACATCATGGCTAATTGCTACCTCCGCGCACCGATCATCGCCGGTCAAGTCTATATCAAATGACCGAGGATTCACGCGAAGTCTTATTGGCTAATCTCTTTCGCTTAACCCTCGAAGGTCGAATTTTTCTTCTTCAACATTTTCCCGAAAATTCATTGAATGAGGAATCCAATAGAAAGAATGAGAAAATGAAGGGGAAAAGGAGAGAGTACCAAGGTTCTTCTCATAAACCGCCCTCCGCTGGTCCTTCCTAAAGTCGCAAAGATCGAAGTTGTGGAACTCCTCCTCACTCGCTTGGATGAGACAAGGCGCTTCCGAAGCTTGAACGGCATCTTGGGTGCTCGAGTGTCGCTCAACGATGCTTCACCACCGATCGGAGATAGCTCCTCATGGACCGCTCGTTAGCTACTAATAGCCAACTACAATGGAGGAACGCCGATTCCACCGACGGCTCGAGCTCTGGAGATCAACCTAGCACCGGTACATCCCATGACGCCCACAACCATGCTCGGCCATCCACAAGTCCACCACGAAGTTCGAGCCGTTTGTTCGTTCCCAACATAAAGTTGGTCGTAATCGAATCGGGCGAGCAAAACGACAGGAAAATAAGGCTCAATAAAGCATTCTTCCCTTACTCGAAAGTGAGATACCCCGCCCGATGTTCACTAACCGCTTGAAACAAATAATGTCAAGTGAAGTCCGCCAGGTCTTTGCACCTCCGTCACCAAGGACTCACCATATTGACCTGAGAATCGAGGAAAACATCCGAAAAGATCCACCCTTTATGAATCAGATGCTTCTTGATCTTCATAAAGCCACGCCTTCCATCCGCAATCCTCTACCAACCGCAAAAAGGAGTAGACGAATGTGGAAACCGTGCCGACATCATGTCCGGACGATGAAGGACCAAGCCATCAAATAGGTATATGGGAGCTCTACTCGGACGGAAGGAATACGGATGATGGCTCATCCTTTCTCCGAGTAAACGCCGACTATATGCCGCAATCCACTCGTGAATATTGCCCACCATTACCGAAGGAGAGAGAGTTCCTTCTGGGCAAGCCGAACCGCAGGTAAAGGACCTCCAAAGGTAAAGCATCATCGATTGGTAAGGAACCACACACTTCTTTAGCCGATTGCAAGATAGCCTACTAGAAGAGTTGTCGGTTGATAGGCTTTACCGCATGCCACGTAAAGGTTACAAACTTGGTCCCTGGGGAAAACCATCTTCGCGTAGAATCGAAATGATAGGAGGTAGCCCTGACCTCTCGATCAGTTCATTAACCTTCAAGGAGTGAGTGCAGCCACATATTTCTCGCCGATTTGTCCTCCAAATGCCGGAACAAGTAATTGGCGAACCGCCTGCACTCACTTGCAATTTCGCTAAGGTTCAGATTGGGCCGAGCTATATGATAATGACAAGTGAGATCCCATAAAGTCTTGTAACGGTCGGGTGTGTGTTTCTTCACCACTCAATTCCTCGATTGAAGGGAAGTACTTCGATACAAAGATCTTCCCCATGGGTAAACCCGAAATTCATTACATCTCATGTAAAGCCGCCCCACCGCCGTGGTTTGGTGAAAACGATTCAACTGGATTATAAAGCTCAATAAGGTGAAGAAATGGTTAGCTGATTGGAAGGCCATACATGGTGGCACTAATCGCCGAATACAACCGAAGCCAAGTTCTTCATCCCATCGATTGAGGACGAATTGGTCGCGACCCCACCAATGTTTACCGATGAGTGAACCCAACCGTAAAATCTATGATTAGATGATTCGCATCTCTCCCCAACGAATGCAGGCTTATTCTTCAAAGTCGGAGGCAGAACAAAAGCTCATCACGGGCGTGTGTCCAACCCCACAATTCCGGACGGTCGATGATACGATTCGCTGGAACTCGAACCGGCCGGGTAATAAATCCGCGAATGGATATGATCATGCCCTACGACGCCAAGACATACGCTGTCACAAAGATGGCGCTCGAGATCGGCCAATGAGAGCCGACGAGGTATCCGGGAATATACAAAGGACCTCCACATTCGTGGTTCAACCACCGCCACTCGATAAGAGTCAGATCCGATCCTTAACCGAAGCCAACAGATAATCTATTTTTGCAAAGGTTCGGAGCTGGTATCTTTACAAGTGGCGATCGGTGACCAATAATCGAGAATGCGGAACCCCTTAACTACGACCAATCGCCTCCGACGCATCGTGCAAATCGGGCAGATAAAAATCGCGGATCGCCACACGGAATAAAATTCACTACATGGCCCGGCCAACCGCGCGTAAGCGGAAAAGCCCCGAGGAATAGTCAATCAAATCGAAAATATTTAGTTAGTAAAGGGCGCTGAATTCATTTTACATAGATTGAGTCACACCTTATAACGGATATGACGATTTCATCCAGATCGGATACCGAGAACGCATGAGTATAATCACGAAATAAAGCCGACAATATGTCTCGCTCTACGAGCAAGGGTACGGTATGAAATCGCCCCGCTAAAGATATCGAGACGGTGATCTTTGAAGCCTCAATCCTCACGAAGGAGAATCTCGCTCTTCCCAATCGCACAAAGGAGAAAGAAGCGGGTCGTAACGAAGTACACATGAGGAGATGAAGCAATCAAGCGCCGGTCCCCACAAAGGAGGATTTCGTTCTTCCCAATCGCCACAAAGGAGAGCTAAGCGGGATACAACGATATATAATGAAGATAATAACGGGCGCACTCACCAAAAGAAGGAGGCGCGGCATTCACGCCGCATGCAGTCGATCGACTTTGAACATGAGATCTTCGCGACGACATCGAAACCGCGAAGAGGACGAATAAAGTCGATATGCAGTTGAAAAAATCGCAAGAATTTAACATAAAGGACCCGGGTCGTCGCGGCTCGCTAACCATGACCGAGGCACCGACGGTGCCCCGCTCAACCAAGACCGAAGCGCCACCGCCGTCGAACGAAGGCCGGGCGCCGCCGAGACCGAGGCGCCAGCGCCGCATGGCCGAAGGCCAGCGCCGCCGTGGCCGAAGCACTCAGCCCCCGGCTGGCCAGCCGCTCGCTAGGCTCTCGTTTCTCCGCTTTGCCGACGGCGCACTGCTCATGCACAAAACAAAACAAAAAGAGAGAAAGAAAAAAGAAGAAGAAGAAGAAAAGACGTTGTAAAATACTCGCGCATGTACCTCGTTGTTTGAGAGAGACGACTACGAGAGACTAGATGAAAAGAACACCGGGGCAATGGCCTAGGTCGAGGAATAGAGGAGTATGGGTATTTATAACAACTCCTAATGGGCCCAAACCAATTCTAATTAGGACTCTAATCAGCCCCTAATTAGGAGTCCTAATTGGAACCTTATCCGGATATTAAAATAGTGCCAAATCAGTCCATTGATTGGCTCCTACTCTCCTCCGCCAAATTTGGAAAGACTCAAGATTTATTTACAGATAACACCTCAAGGCCCAAGACGACGCTAAATCAACGCTGTCGCCTAATCCTACTCCAACTAGGATTACGAGTATAAACCGCTTCCTAATTTGTCGAGAAGTTCCTAAGAATATTCTCACAAGAAATATTCTTAGGATAACTCGATCGTATGGATTGCATCGACGCCAATCAACGCTACGCCTAATCCTACCCAACTAGGATTACGAGTATAAACCGCTTCCTAATTTGTCGAAGTTCCAAGAATATTCTCACAAGAAATATTCTTAGGATAACTCGATCGTATGGATTGAATCGATGCAAATCAACGCTCAGCCTAATCCTACTCCAACTAGGATTACGAGTATAAACCGCTTCCTAATTTGTCGAAGTTCCCTAAGAATATTCTCACAAGAAATATTCTTAGGATAACTCGATCGCATGCATTGCATCGACGCTAAATCAACGCTGCTTAATCCTACCCAACTAGGACTACGAGTATAAACCGCTTCCTAATTTGTCGAAGTTCCTAAGAATATTCTCACAAGAAATATTCTTAGGGATAACTCGATCGTGCGGATTGCATCGACGCAAATCAACGCGTCGCCTAATCCTACTCCAACTAGGATTACGAGTATAAACTGTTTCCTAATTAGTCGAGAAGTTCCTGGAAGAATATTCTCACAGGAAATATTCTTAGGGATAACTCGATCGTACGGATTGCATCGACGCAAATCAACGCGTCACCTAATCCTACTCCAATCAGGAATACGAGTATAAACTGTTTCCAAATTTTCAACGAGGAGTTCCTGGAGAATAAACCCATATTCTTAAGGATAACTCGATAACCCTTAATTTCCTCCCACCATAATATCCAAGAGAGGAATAATCTGACGAGGCATGAAAATCATGTTGACACCGGACAACGTGTCTAGTCTCGAAGAAAACTTCTCCCGCTGTGGATAATCATATCCCAACAATCAACGCCGCGACTCACGATTGAAGGCTAAGACGATGGTTGAAAGCCAAATGGTCTCCTCGCTTCAACAAGGAATCCTCTGGGATATCTCCATGAAAAGATTTGTCCTCCCGCTGTGGTTAAACCAACAACACACGTGATGATGGAAGAATTAGCCGATTGAGGGTTATCAAATTCCACGTATTCGACACCAGCCAACGTGTCGCCAACAAGGAGTTCGCCGACATACGGAGAAGTCCAAAAGTCTGATGGTTAGTCAAACAACAACCAACCGACACGAAGTTACAAACAAAACTCACCCACCCTTAATCAAGATTTCAACAAGCTCGACAATAAATGCAGCATCGCGGCCTTATCGTGAATCCTACAAAGCACCGATGATCCGAAAGAATCAAGATTTGAAGCTAACCTTGGGACCTCTCACGATCAAGGTCGGAATCATCATGTCCAAAGTATTCCGTGCTCGCCTATAAAGAACGAGATCAAACACTTTGGAGGGGTATCCAGAGGCTTGAAAAATATTTACAAGATCCCCGAACCAACTCATGGAAGTCGGCGAATGACAACCCACCGGATAATACTGACGCTGAGAAACGAATCCGACGGCAAAACCCACAGCCACAAGCACGGCTTAAACCGACTTGAACGATAATCGGATTCCAGATCTTGAACCGAACAAACCAAGAGTTAGTCCGGAACCAAATACGACGGAACCTAAGTCCCGAGAAGACCAAGAGTCGAATAGAAGCCCCTCGGCCAACTTGGCCCTCGGCCAACTTGGCGGCGGGAAATAACAGTAGCGGCCCCTCGGCTAGCAGCGGGGAGTTACCTGCCAAGTGGCGGTGGCTCGGCCACCATGGCCGAGCCACCTTGGCCGAGTGCCTCGGCCAAGTGTGGCTCTGGCCCTTTCTCCCCTATTCTATAAATAGGGGGTGTTTTCCTCATTTGGAGGTTGGGCGGTGATGGATTTTTGGTGGATTTTTGGAGATCTCGGTTTCTTGGCGTTTGTGAGAGTCCTCGAGCCGTCGGCCTTAGTTCGAGCACCGGCGAGTTCGGTCGGCGTCGGATCTACGAATCGCGAGGTAGCGAACTTCGGGTCGATCTGAGAGAAACGGCTGTGATTTCTCCTAGTAGATCTCACCGCTCCGTGATCCTCTCCTTCGTGAGTGTGATCCCCGGCGATCCTCTCCTTCGTGAGTGTGATCCCCTCGGTAACCGTTTCCTTCGTGAAGCGAGCCTTCCGTCTGTAGTTCGAACCCGGGTTTTCCACGGATCGAATTGCGGTGGTCCGGGACGATTCAAGTCCCGACGCAGGGCAAAGAACCCACACTGGCGAGGATCCCGAATAATAGAGATCCGGCGTTTGTTCATCTGAGCAAAAGTTGTAATCTTTTGTTTTCATTGTCGCCTTAAAATAAAAGGCATTTCTTTTGAATTTTGTTGTAGGCCCAAGAAGCTGTAAACGAATTCAACCACAATGAATAACAAACCGACTTTCCCCGCGAATAGCATTAGTGTTCGCGGTTCAGAAAATGCGGCACTACTTAGTCAGACAAACGATTTATGTTATCTCCAACGTAAACCCGGTCCGAATATTTATGACCCAGCCTGCCTCCATGAGTTGGCACTTGGCAAAATGGGCCTTGCTCTTGTCCCAATATGACTTGCACTTCAAACAACAAAAGTCGGTCAAAGGACAAGCGATTTGCGATCTCTTGGTACGACGAAGAATAGCGGGCCTTGATTGAGCTATATGATGATCTTCCGGATGAAGTCCAGGAAGTCAACACTACATCGCACCAACAAATATGGCGGTTGTATTTTGATGGAACTTCTCGGGCCACTAACGTGGCAAGTGCCCCCGGTTGTTCTAAAATCTCCGCTAGGGTCGGAGTTGTCTTGATTTCCCCAGGGAATCATGTCATACCCCGTGCTTATTCACTCACTGCACCTTGCTCTAATAACGTAGCAAAATACAATGCGCTACTTATTGGACTTAGTTTCGCCAAGGAGCTGGGGGTCGAGTATCTCGAAGCGTACGGCGATTCGCAATTGATAGTTAAGCAGATCCGTGGTGACTACGAAGTTAGGAACCCTGATCTGGTCCCCTATCATCAGATAGCCGTTGAAATGGCGGACTCATTTGAAGAATTCTTCATTGAATATATTCCACGCCTTCTAACGCTTTATGCGGATGCATTGGCCGATTAGCGTGATCGCCGGCACAACCTTCTCGACAATCAACAACTAGTTACAGCCAGACTCACCAACTCTTCGTACCAATATATGATGAGGTACAAGAAGATAAGGGGGTAGTTACCAAAGAGGTACATGCAACCCAAACCGAATTGGAGCCCGAGATTGGCTTTCCTATCATCGACACGCTTACATGGTATTCTCGCCGTAAGACGGAAGGAGAGAGAGTCAATCCGCTAAGAGCTCCAAGATTCTTCGATGACACGGAGACCGGATGTTATATCGCCGAGTGCGATGGTCTTCTACTCGATGCCTCTCAAACAAAGAGGCGTAAGAGGTCCTTCGAAGCACACGAAGGTGAATGTGGTGCGCGCACTACCGGTCCCAAGCTCTACGATCGAATCGAGAATGGGCTACTTTTGGCCAACAATGATTAGTGGCCTTGATCGCGTCGCTTCGGAAATGCCGCGCGTGTCAAATTCCGCGAATTATATGCATCACCGAAAGCTTGCATCCTTCGCCACATCCCGGCCATTCGAGACATGGGGAATGGACGTTGTAGGTCCCATTTTTCCTCCGTCAGTCAAAGGCGATCGGTTTATTCTAGCGATCACCGACTACTTCTCCAAGTGGGCTGAAGCAATCCCGTTAAAAGAAGTAAAGGCGAGTACCGTCATTAAATTTATCAAACACCATGTCATCTACCGACACGGTGTTCCAAGACGGATCGTGCATGACAACGGTCCCCAATTCATCAGCAATTCCTTCATCGGTTTTATGAAATTCAAAATACAAGACGTCTCGTCAACAGCCTATAATCCAGCTGTAAATGGATTAGCTGAGGCGTTCAACAAGACAATCATCAAAATTCTGTCGAAGCTTGTGAAGAATAACAAGCGAGACTGGGATGATAAACTCGGAGAAGCACTCTGGGCATATCGCACAACCGCACGACGCCAATCGAGAAACCCCGTATTCTACGGTCTACGGTGTGAAGCAATTCTCCCATTGGAAATCCAGATTCGCCACCAAGATCGCCTCTTGCAACGGAGATGACGATCGAAGAACAAAGATCGTAAACGCCTCAAGAGCTCGAGATGTTGGATGAAAAGTGCCCGAAGCTCAACAATGCATTGAGTTCTACTCAGAGGATCACGATCTATCACACTTAAACACTAGAGGGGGTGAATAGTATTTATAAAAATTTATGCAAAATAGATTATAAATTGCAAAATTAAATAACATCAAACCGAAATTTAAACAATCACAAACCGAGATTTTATCTTGGTTCCACCACTCCGGTGTACATCCAGGTCCCAAGCAAATCCCGCTTGAGAGTTTCCACTATGATTTTGAAACAACTTACAAAATCAAAAATCAAACTGACCAATTTGCAAGTCCACGCAAATTGCAACAATCTCAAACCGGAGATCACACACTCTCACGAGAGAGCCTCCTTTTTGAACAAGTAATACAATTCCTATAAGCCTTGAAGTGTTGGTGAAGTGCAATGGTGGCTTAGGAATCTTTTGATCTCTTGAAAACTTTTCGAAAATCGAAATTTTGAACCCTTGTTTTGCACATAAAAATTCAATCTTATGTATATGAAAGTTGTTATCAAAATTCTGAAGTTAACACCTATATATAGCCCTTTGAAAATTTGAATTTTAAACCATTAAAAGCGTTTCAAAATGGCTATTCAATGTTAGGTATTCAAATTTTGAAGCGGCGAGCGGTTTACGTAGTGGAGCTATAAATTAAATTAGTTGACTACTCTTTGTTGAAACAGACTCTGTAAAAACAATTTTATTGCTTAGTAGTCGACTATAATGTATATTAGTGGACTACTCGAATCGACAGAAAATCTATAAAATTATTTTGAAGGTTAGTAGTCGACTACTTTATGTATTAGTCGACTATCTTGTAAAATATGAGACTTAGTATTACATTAAAACTATGATTAGTCGACTACTATGAAGATTAGTCGACTATCGTAAAAAAGAAACTTATATTTTAACATACTAAGATGAATAATGGACTATAATTGCTATTAGTTAGACTACTAAGATTAAAATTATATAACTTATATATTTTTAGACTTATTCTTTAACTTTAACTTCTATTGATTAACAAAGGGGATTTCTTTTGTTAATCCACATACTAAGCATGTGTTAGTGTGTTCTAAAGTTATATATGTGTGTGCATGTGGTGATCAAGGCTTGTACAATTTGACCTAAGTAAAGAAGAAAAATTACATTTATCTTTCTTCTCATCTTCAATACTTCATAATGCCTTGAACTCATCTTGTACTTGTCCAAATTTGATACAAATGATATCCATCAACAAGTTATAAAACACAAAACAACACATATATATATATAACATATATTGTTATCATCAAAATACTAACTTGAGAATATGAAAATCAACATTCTCCCCTTTTTGATGATAACAATCAATAATATAACATTAAATTAAAATTACTCCCCGCATATAAGCATCTTATAAGCATGCATAATAACACAATTTTACTCCCCTTTGTTATCAACAAAAGAAGGAAACATATAAGATAGGCAATTGAATATTTAGGTATGAGCTAAAACTTCAAATAGATCATCCAGATTATGAACATAGTCCAAGACTTCACCCATCCAAATAGGTAAGCAAAGACTTGCCATGAAAATCAAAATGTTGATAACCTCCATGGCATAATCGGGTTATAAAACAAACAAATAGTGCTTACCAACTTAATAATAGCAGTCATTCCTAAAACATAAATGAAAAACACACAACATAGTTTTAAGCGACAAAACAAATATCACATAGTTTTAAACATAAGTCTCTAACACACTTAAAAGCAAGAAAATAACATAAGACATTCTATTGAGACGGTCCGGTGGTGGCGGATATCCACGAAATATGAATCAAACTTTGTATTGAGATCTTCAAACATCACATCATGAGTTGTTGGTTTTCAGAACTCCGTTGGTTGTTCATGATTGCGATGTTTTGATCAAAAATCAAATTTTGACTAGTTTCCAAATTCAAGATGGTAGAAAGAGTGTTGTATTGTCGTCCGAAAAACATGATGGCTCGGATGGTCGGCTTGAGTTGATGATTGTGGAATATCTTGAGTTGTTGGTGGTTCTTTGGTTGGAGAAGCGTGGTTCATTGGGTTGATTTTCGGTAGAACAAAGTTTGTGAATTTCATCCTAGTTAGGGCATTGGTATCAAAGAATTCAAGCTGGCGAACAGAGTTTTGAGACTCAACATCAACATTCAATTTTTCAAAAATTTGAGTCAAAGCTCAAAAGGAAGAAATCCTCTAGGCAAAGCAGGTAAGATTATGGTAGTACACTTCCCATTGATTGACTTTGATGTTAGCCATTAAAGCATATAAAGCTTTGGCTAAATCCAATGATATGAAATTGAAACTCGGTTTTGGAAACAAATTATATGCAAGTATTCTTGCAATGAACCTAGGAATTGGGCGTAATTTATTTGATTGATTCAAAGGAGGATTTTGTGGGAAGAAAAATCTTGTTAGAAAGCACATTGTGATCATCCATCTGATATCATCCAAACTAATTCGGTGAAAGGAATGTTTAGAAGTCGTCCTAGTTGCTTAATCAACTCAATTTCAATTCCCTTAACTAGAGTGTGAAGTTTTCAGTTCCTCGAAGGGTTTTCACAAGTAATAATTTAGCATAAAAGAGTTGAACAAGCAAGGGATAACAAGGCCTACGATTGTCGGATGAAAACAATTCTAGAAGTCCATTATGTTCAAAAATGATGATAGATTATGAGGTAGAAAATCATCAAATTTAACAAAGCAGGAAGAATTTCCAAGATTGAAACTCTTTGAATTGATCTAAGAGTTTAGGATCTTTTAAATAGATGGAATAATCCTCTACAATGTTAGAGGATCAGGTTTAGGCGTTTTCCACTTCTAGACATGGTTAAAATAAGAATTTGAACAAACAAGATAAAGAAAAGAGTTACCAAAGTGAAAAGTGGCTGGGCTGATTAGTCGACTAATTCGAGTAGTCGACTACTAATGAATGAAAAGCCGATTTTTAAGAGAAGTTGAAGGCGATTTTGAGAAGAATTTTGAACCAAGGATGCCCTAAGGGAAACCGGTGAAGTTTGGGAAGAAGAGGAATTTTACGGTTTTAGAGAGGATAGATAGTGGGTAGTTGTAATTTTTAGGGTAGTTAAAAATCAATGGCTAAGATTTAATCTTGTAGGAATGAATGGTAGAGAAAGAATTTGTGTAAGAAAGAAGTGTAAGGTTAGGATGTATAAAAAAATGTATGGCCAAGATCTATTTAACTTAAGTTAAGCGGGTAATGGGTTTTGGGTTTGATATGTAAAAGATCCAATAAGAGATATGCTAAATATAAATATCCGGTTTAGTAGTCGACTAGTTTGTAAATTAGTCGACTACTCATATTCTGAGAGTTGTGTGTCGTTTTAATGCGATTAGTCGACTATAGTCAATATTAGTCGACTAGTCTTAAAAATCTGAGAATAGTGTATGTATAAAATCATTGCATGTAGCCAGGCTAGTAAGCTTATTAGTCGACTAATCATAGTATATATGCATATGAACTTATCTTAAATTTTAATTTAGATCTTCACTTGAACATATACCTAATTCTCTTCTTAATTTAACATAAATTTCTTCTTTTAGGGTTTTGTTAAAATATCGCTATTTGTTTATTAGTAGATATAAATTCTAATGTAATGTCACCCTTAAGAACATGATCACGTAGAAAATGATGTCTAATATCAATATGTTTTATGCGTGAATGTTGAATAGGATTTTTAGATAAATTAATTGCACTAGAATTATCACACATTATAGATGATGTGGGACAATTAATACAATGGAATAAAGTTTGTTTCATCCATAAGACTTGTGCACATGCTAAACTAGCACAATATATTACCTTGGTTGTAGATAATGATCTTGAATTTTGTTTTTACTAAACCAAGATATAAGTGAGTGTCCTAAGAAATGACAAGTACCACTTGTACTTTTCTGTCAGATTACATCCGGCAAAATCGGCATCACTATAAGTTAATAAATCAAATGTGCTATTCTTTGGATAAAATAAACCAAAATCTGAAGTACCTTTAAGATATCTAAAGATTCTTTTTTGACTTTAAGATGTGATTCTTTAGGATTAGATTGAAATCTAGCACATAAACAAACACTAAACATAATATCGAGTCTACTAGTTGTAATGTAAAGTGATCCAATCATACCTCGATATAGCTTTTGATCAACATTCTTACCACTTTCATCTTTGTCAAGTGATGTTGTAGTACTCATTGGTGTTGGTTTGCTAGTTGTATTGTCCATCCCAAAGCGTTTAAGTAGTTCTTTTGCATATTTATTTTGATTGATGAAAATTCCTTCCTTCAATTGTTTGATTTGAAGTCCAAGAAAGAAGTTTAGTTCACCCATGTGACTCATTTCAAATTCTTCTGCATAGTCTTAGCAAACTCTTGACAAAGATCATTGTTAGTAGAATCAAATATTATATCATCTACATATATTTGTATTAATAATATATCTTTATTTATTTTCTTAATAAATAAAGTAGAATCAACTTTTCAATTTCAAAACCGGATGTTAAAAGAAAAGATTTTAATCTATCATACCATACGGCTTGTTTAAGACCATATAAAGCCTTTTTAATTTTATAAACATGATCGAGAAAATTTTTCATGTTCAAAACCGGAGGTTGTTCTACAAAAACTTCTTTAATAAAACCATTTAAAATGCACTTTTAACATCCATTTGATAAAGATTAAAATTCATAAAACATGCAAATGCAAGTAAAATTCTAATAGATTCTAAGCGTGCAACAGAGCATAAGTTTCATCATAATCAATTCCTTCTTCTTGATTATAACCTTGTGCAACTAATCTAGCTTTATTTCTAACAACTTGTCTGATTCATCTAATTTATTCCTAAAAATCCATTTTGTTCCTATAATGGATTTATTTTGTGGTCTAGGTACAAGATCCCAAACATTATTTCTTATAAATTGATTTAATTCATCTTGCATAGCTTCTATCCAAAATTATCAAGTAAAGCTTCTTTTACATTTTTAGGTTCTACTGAAACAAATGCAACATGAACTATTAAATTAAAATGAGATCTAGTAGATACTTTATCAGATATATTTCCAATAATCAAATCATGTGGATGATTTTTAACTTCTACAAAATTCTTTGGTAATTCATTTTGTAAATTTTCATCTTTTGAAATATCTAACATAGGAGTATCATGAATAGTATCAATTAAATCATCATCATTACTTGAAATAGAAGGTGTTTTATAAAATTTTCATCAAAAGAAACATGCATAGATTCTTCAATGACTAAGGTTCTTTTATTATATATTCTATATGCTTTACTATGATTAGAATATCAGACAAAAATTCCTTCATCATTTAGAATCAAATTTATCTAAATTATCTTTTGTATTTAATATAAAACACTTACAACCAAAACTTTAAAATATGAAACTTTAGGAATTTTATTATAAAATAATTCATATGATGTTTTGTTAAAATAGGTCTTAATAAAACTCTATTTAAAACATAACATCTTTGTTAGACGACTTCGCAAAATATTTTGGTAAATTACTATCACATAACATTGTTCTAGCACATTCTTGTAATGTCCTATTCTTTCTTTCTACAACTCCATTTTGTGGAGCTGCTCTAGGAAAAGAAAATGTATGTGAAATACCATTTTATCACAAAAATTTGCAAAAGTTTATTTTCAAATTCTCCTCCATGATCACTACATTATAGTAACTATAGAAAGAGATTTTTGATTTTGAATTCTTTTACAAAATATAGAAAACTCATTAAAAGCCTCATTTTATTTTTAAGAAATATTACCCAAGTAAATCTTGAAAAATCATCAACAATTACAAATGCATATTTACTTCCATTTAAAGATGCTATCCTAGAAGGATCAATATGAAATTCAATTAGTAAATAATATTTTTAGATTTAAAAGAAGATTTATGCATTTTGCCTTGTTGACATGCATCACAAAAATTATTTTTATAAGAAAGTTTAGGTAAACCATTTACTAAATCATATTTAGAAATTTTAGAAATATGTTTAAAATTAACATGACCATAGCGTTTATGCCATAATATAGAATCATTTGAAGATGCAATAAGGCGGTGTTCATTTGAAATATTATTTAAAGATAAAACATATATATTATTCTTTCTATGACCTTTATATAAAATTGTAGACCAATCAGTATCATAAATTAAGCAAGAATCTTTTGAAACAACTTTAAAACCTTTATCACATAGTTGACTTATACTAAGCGAGATTATGTTTAAGACCTGACTAATAAAACATTATTAATAATAGGTTTATTAGAATTACCAACAGTGCCAATACAATCACCTTTCCTTTGTTATTGTCTCCAAAGGTGGTACCACCATCTTTGTCTTGAATTGATGACAATAATTGAATGTTCCTGTCATATGTTTTGAACAACCACTATCTAAAATCCATCTATCTTTCTTTGGTACTGAAAAGATAAATATTTATAATCTTGGTACCCATTTTACATTGGGTCCTTAAAATTAGTCTTTAGGAAACCAAACCCATGAAGAGTTTGATTTTCCTATGTAATTAGATGATAAGCAAATATCTTTAATAAAGCTAAAAATATAAGACTTTTTCTTATTATAATTTAAAACTTTAGGAATCCAAATAGATAAATATTTTGGTTTTCTTTTATTTAAAATATTATTTTTAACATTTTGTTTATATACTAATGAAGATGATTTTACAAAAGTGGTTTTCTTATGAATATCTTTTCAACTTGAAAACCCAATCCTTTTGTCTTTTGAGTTTCTTTTTGATAAGAAAGTAAAGTTTTAAATTTTCTTTACCTTTATTAAACTTACTAACATTTAAATATATGTCATCATATTTTGATTTAATCAAAGAAATCTCTTTATCTAAAATACTAATCTGAGTCTTTAAATTATTACATTCGATTTTAGATACAAATTTTCATTAGTTAAAAATAATTTCCTTTGAGTAAATTTTCATTTTCTTCTTTTAATTTAATTTCTTGTGAATTAACATTAGAAGAATTTAAATCGATAATTTCCTCTAATAATCTCTTATTTTCATTTTAAGAAAATTATGTGAGACTTTCAATCTTACAAAAGTTTCATATAATTCATTAAATGCATCTAAAAGTTCATCATTATCATTTACCTCATCTTGGGCCATGAAACACATATGAGCACTTTCATTTTCTTCATTTTCTTCATCGGATGAAGAGTCATCCTTTGTCATCCCAAGTGGCTGCCATTGCCTTTCTTTTCTTGTTATTTTGAGTAGTGTTGAAATTGTTGAAATGATTTGACTTTTGCTTATTCTTCAATAAAGGACAATCTTTCTTCATATGACTGCTTTGTTACACTTGAAACAAGCGGGTGAGTTATTGAATTTGAAAATTTAGATTTAAACTTACCTTGTTTTATAAATTTTGAAATTTTCGATGCAAACATGCTTATTCTTCATCTTCATTATCTGAATCTTCCTTATCGAGAAGATATGTTGAATGCTAGAATTTTCTTGTTCTTTGTCTCATCTTCATTCTTTCTATCTTCGATTTGAACTTCATATGCCATTAGATTACCAATTAAGTTCTCCAGCGATAAAGTAGATAAATCATTTGCCTCTTCTATTCGGTAATCTTCTTTTCCCATTTTTGAGTAAGTGAGCGAAGTAACTTTAGCACCATTTCAACTTGTGTATATGTTTTACCCAATCCAATAAGAGAATTTGTGATATCGGTGAATCTTGTAAACATCTCTCCAATGGTTTTGTTTTCCTTCATTCTAAATAGTTCAAACGTGTACAAGAGCAATTTTTAGATTCTTTAACTTTATTAGTTCCTTCATGAGTTACCTCGTGTGTGTGCCAAATATCATATCAGAAGTAGCCGTTGACACCTGTTGAACTCATTTTGTCAAGAGCACAAAACAAAGCATTCATTGCTTTTGAGTCCAAATTTGCATTATTCCTTTGAGTTGTAGTCCATTAAATGGTGTTGATGGCTTCTCATACTTAGTTTCCACCACATTCCAAAGTTCATATCCGATTGATTGAAGATAGATTTTCATTACTTCCAATAGTTGTAGTTGAAACCGAGTCAAACATAGGTGGGCGATTGGTTGAATGGCCTTCCTTAAATTGTGAAGTTGAATCTTGTGTTGATGCCATGTTTAACCTTGCTCATACCAAATGTAGGATGTTGATCTATCACACTTAAACACTAGAGGGTGAATAGTGTTTATAAAAATTATGCAAAATAGATTATAAATTGCAAAATTAAATAACATCAAACCACGAAATTTAAACAATCACAAACCGAGAGATTTTATCTTGGTTCCACCACTCCGGTGTACATCAGGTCCCAAGCAAATCCGCTTGAGAGTTTCCACTATGATTTTGAAACAACTTACAAAATCAAAAATCAAACGACCAATTTGCAAGTCCACGCAAATTGCAACAATCTCAAACCGAGAGATCACACACTCTCACACGAGAGCCTCCTTTTGAACAAGTAATACAATTCCTATAAGCCTTGAAGTGTTGGTGAAGTGCAATGGTGGCTTAGGAATCTTTTGATCTCTTGAAAACTTTTACGAAAATCGAGAATTTTGAACCCTTGTTTTGCACATAAAAATTCAATCTTATGTATATGAAAGTTGTTATCAAAATTCGAAGTTAACACCTATATATAGCCCTTTGAAAATTTGAATTTTAAACCATTAAAAGCGTTTCAAAATGGCTATTCAATGTTAGGTATTCAAATTTTGAAGCGGCCGAGCAGTTTACGTAGTCGACTATAAATTAAATTAGTCGACTACTCTTTGTTGAAACAGACTCTGTAAAACAATTTTATTGCTTAGTAGTCGACTATAATGTATATTAGTCGACTACTCAATCGACAGAAAATCTATAAAATTATTTTGAAGGTTAGTAGTCGACTACTTTATGTATTAGTCGACTATCTTGTAAAATAACAGAGACTTAGTATTACGTTAAAACTATGATTAGTCGACTACTATGAAGATTAGTCGACTATCTTGTAAAAACAGAAACTTATATTTTAACATACTAAGATGAATAGTGGAGCTATAATTGCTATTAATTAGACTACTAAAGATTTAAAATTATATAACTTATATATTTTTAGACTTATTCTTTAACTTTAACTTCTATTGATTAACAAAGGGATTTCTTTTGTTAATCCACACACTAAGCATGTGTTAGTGTGTTCTAAAGTTATATATGTGTGTGCATGTGAGTGATCAAGGCTTGTACAATTTGACCTAAGTAAAGAAGAGAAAAATTACATTTATCTTTCTTCTCATCTTCAATACTTCATAATGCCTTGAACTCATCTTGTACTTGTCCAAATTTGATACAAATGATATCTGCATCAACAAGTTATAAAACACAAAACAACACACACACATATATATATATATATATATATATATATATATATATATATATATATATATATATATAACATATATTGTTATCATCAAAATACTAACTTGAGAATATGAAAATCAACACTACCAAGCTAGGATATTGAGAGCTTTCAACAAGAAATGCGACAGCGGAGTTTCAAAGAAGGAGATTTGGTCCTCATTTTCGTGACCGATAATCCTCACTTCCAAAAGAAAGGTAATTGAACCTAAATGGGAGGGTCCATTTGTAATAGAAGCGGTCTACTCTAATGGTGCGTATCGCTAATTACCCAAAATAGCGACCGGCAATTAATCTTAGATAAATGGGAAGTTCTGAAGAAATACTACCCTTAGTATCTTGGGATAACCCGTTCGACGGGAAGTTCCTCGTGGGATGTTTCACCCACTTTTCTTGAGGATAATCCTAGATTTGTCCTCTATCATAATTTCCCCCACCGATCAAATTCCTTGACGGTAGGTCTACAAATTCCCAAAATCTCCTCTTGATTCCTTCTATGATCAAGAGGCCCACTCAAAATTTCTTTCACGTCGGAGGTAGAATATAAAATTCTTCCTCTCCAAGCATAAGATCCCTTTTGTGATAAACAGAAGAGTTCTCTCCTTGCTTCATCTTAGGTAGCGCCGGTGAAGGTATCTTGTAGGGATTTTCGAGACCGGGTTGTCGGAAGAAGTGCTGAGTCTTTCGGTTCTCGAAGTGGAGATCCCACTTTTAGTTCCATCTTTCATCTTAGGTAGCGCCGGTGAAGGTATCTTGTAGGGATTTTCGAACCGGGTTGTCCGGTCGCCGCGAGTCTTTCGGTTAGGAATCTTTTGATCTCTTGAAAACTTTTCAAAATCGAGAATTTTGAACCCTTGTTTTGCACATAAAAATTCAATCTTATGTATATGAAAGTTGTTATCAAAATTCAAGTTAACACCTATATATAGCCCTTTGAAAATTTGAATTTTAAACCATTAAAACGCTTCAAAATGGCTATTCAATGTTAGGTATTCAAATTTTGAAAGCGGACGACAGTTTACGTAGTCGACTATAAATTAAATTAGTCGACTACTCTTTGTTGAAACAGACTCAGAAAACAATTTTATTGCTTAGTAGTCGACTATAATGTATATTAGTCGACTACTCAATCTACGTAAAATCTATAAAATTATTTTGAAGGTTAGTAGTCGACTACTTTATGTATTAGTCGACTATACTGTAAAATGACAGAGACTTAGTATTCTGTTAAAACTATGGTTTAGTCGACTACTTTGAAGATTAGTCGACTATACTGTAAAAAACGAAACTTATATTTTAACATACTAAGATGAATAGTCGACTATAATTGCTATTAGTCGACTACTAAAGATTTAAAATTATATAACTTATATATTTTTAGACTTATTCTTTAACTTTAACTTCTATTGATTAACAAAGGGGATTTCTTTTGTTAATCCACACACTAAGCATGTGTTAGTGTGTTCTAAAGTTATATATGTGTGTGCATGTGAGTGATCAAGGCTTGTACAATTTGACCTAAGTAAAGAAGAGAAAAATTACATTTATCTTTCTTCTCATCTTCAATACTTCATAATGCCTTGAACTCATCTTGTACTTGTCCAAATTTGATACAAATGATATCTGCATCAACAAGTTATAAAACACAAAACAACACACACATATATATATATATATATATATATATATATATATATATATATATATATATATATATAACATATATTGTTATCATCAAAATACTAACTTGAGAATATGAAAATCAACACTACCAAGCTAGGATATTGAGAGCTTTCAACAAGAAAGTACGACAACGGAGTTTCAAAGAAGGAGATTTGGTCCTCGCTGCTCGACGACCGATAATCCTCACTTCCAAAAAGAAAGGTAATTCGAACCTAAATGGGAGGGTCCATTTGTAATAGAAACGGTCTACTCTAATGGTGCGTATCGCCTAATTACCCAAAATAGCGACCGGCAATTAATGCCGATAAATGGGAAGTTCCTGAAGAAATACTACCCTTAGTATCTTCGGGATAACCCGTTTCGACGGGAAGTTCCTCGTGGGATGTTTCACCCACTTTTCTTGAGGATAATCCTAGATTTGTCCTCTATCATAATTTCCCCCACCGATCAAATTCCTTGACGGTAGGTCTACAAATTCCCAAAATCTCCTCTTGATTCCTTCTATGATCAAGAGGCCCACTCAAAATTTCTTTCACGTCGGAGGTAGAATATAAAATTCTTCCTCTCCAAGCATAAGATCCCTTTTGTGATAAACAGAAGAGTTCTCTCCTTGCTTCATCTTAGGTAGCGCCGACTGAAGGTATGCGCCGGGATTTTCAGACCAGGTTGTCCGACTGAAGGTCGCCTGAGTCTTTTCGGTTCTCGAAGTGGAGATCCACTTTTAGTTCCATCTTTCATCTTAGGTAGCGCCGGTGAAGGTATCTTGTAGGATTTTCGGACCAGTTGTCCGAAGGTCGCTGAGTCTTCGGTTCTCGAAGTGGAGATCCCACTTTTAGTTCCATCTTTCATCTTAGGTAGCGCCGGTGAAGGTATCTTGTAGGGATTTTTAGACGAGGTTGTCCGCCTGAAGGTCGCCTCGAGTCTTTTGGTTCTCGGTGGAGATCCCACTTTTAGTTCCATCTTTCATCATAGGTAGCGCCGGTGAAGGTATCTTGTTGGGATTTTCGGACCGTGTTGTCCGATCAAGGTCGCCTGAGTCTTTTCGGTTCTCGAAGTGGAGATCCCACTTTTAGTTCCATCTTTCATCTTAGGTAGCGCCGGTGAAGGTATCTTGTTGGGATTTTCGGACCGTGTTGTCCGATCAAGGTCGCTCGAGTCTTTTCGGTTCTCGGTGGAGATCCCACTTTTAGTTCTATCTTTCATCTTAGGTAGCGCCGACTGAAGGTATGCTCGAGATTTTCGGACCAGTTGTCCGAAGGTCACTCGAGTCTCTTCGGTTCTCGGAGTGGAGATCCCACTCTTAGTTCCATCTTTCATCTTAGGTAGCGCCGACTGAAGGTAAGCACTGGAACTTACATCTTAGGTAGCGCCGACTGAAGGTATGCGCCGAGATTGTTTGGATCAAGTCGTCCGACTGAAGGACGTCTGAACCCTCTTGATTCCTATAGCAGGCCCCTGCTATTGGTTTCATTCTGAGAAATAGAACATAAAGTTCCTCCTCTCTCACCAATTTAATCCTATCAATCAAAACTCCTTTATCCAAGATTCTTCTTGGGGAATTTGATCCCGAATCCTAAGCAGGGATAGGTTGACACCTAGCACGCGTCGCCGGGTTAGTCTTCCCGTGAAAAAGACGAAGTCTACGTGTTCAATATCGTAGCAAAAAAAAAAGTCTAAGAGAATTTCATTCTTTTAGCACAACGTTATGTGTAGAACGGATTCAGATAATCTACATGCTAACCCAACTCAAATGGTAGTTGGTAAAGGCTCATCAAACCCGTTGAGGGCTGGGGGTTGGCCAATAACCCTAAAGCCGACGCCTAACACGCGTCGCCGGTTTAGTCTTTTTCCGATTGAAGAAGACACCAGAGTCTAATTCTGGGGTATTTTATCCCGAAACCTAAGAAGGGATGAGTCTACGTGTAACAAGCGTTGCCGGGTGATCTCTTGCCCGTAAAAGAGTACTGAGCCTATGTATTCAATATAATAGCAACAAGTCTAGAAGAGTTTCATTCTTTTAGCACAACGTCACGTGCTTAACGGATCCAGATAATCCGCACGCTAGTCCAACTCAAACGGTAGTTGGTAAAGGCTAATCAAACCCGTTGATGGCTGAGGGTTTGCCAAAAATCCTATAAGTATTATGGTTAATTATTTCTGACGAAGTAAAAGAATCATAATAAACAATGAAAGGAATAGATCTTATTTATTTGAAGTAAATATAGAAGGAGCTACAACTGTTCAAACATCAAGTCTATGACAAAGGATTTGTTGTTCGAGCTGAGACACTTCATCACTATAAGCCTGGTGGAGTTCTCCCTGCAACTCAGCCCTGAAGGACTCCTCATCGGTATTCGCTCTTCGCCGTCGGCCGATTCACCGCCGACAGTTCGAGTTCCCTAGACGCGACGGCGAGGGCTTCTTCCTTGTTGGCCTTGGCCAGCTCCAAAATACTCATCTTATCTTCCTCTGCATGGAGCTCTCCCCTGAGCAGTATTATCCTCTCCGCACTCGCCACAATACCAGTCTGGATATGGCTTAGGGAAGAATATGTCTCAGCAACAACAGCTCCGAGCTGATCGGCGCGGTCTCTCTGCATCTGGACCTCAAGCCCAGTAAAAACACGAGCATCGCGCCATGCCTCTAAACGCGCGTCGGTCTGAGCATCTATGTATGAGGAAGCTCCAGCTGCCCGCAGTTCTTGTAGTCTCTGAAGCTTTCTCTCCAGATGAGCGAGGTCGTCAGCAATGGCCTGAGCCAGCTCAGGATAACCCATATCCCGTATCAAGGCCATCCGGGGATCAAGCAGTGGCCTGAACTGATGAAGAGAAAGCCCGCCATGAAGAACCTTTTCGATCACCGTGTTCACCAAGGAAAAGAACGAGCGTACTTCCAAACAGATAATAAAATGGGATGGATCTTCATCCAGCATCAGCGCTCTCGCCAGATCATGGAGTCGAGATGTAGACTCTACACAAAAGAAAAGAGGACCTTAGAATCTTCAATCAAAAAAATTGGCGAAGAAAAAAAAAAGAGCCAAGGGGGGGGCCGGCCTAGGTCAGAGGCAAAAGGAGGAGCATGGGTATTTATAACAACTCCTAATGGGCCCAAATCAATTTTAATTAGGACTCTAATCAGCCCCTAATTAGGAGTCCTAATTGGAACCTTATCCGGATGTCAAAGTAGTGCCAAATCAGTCCGTTGATTGACTCCTACTCCCTCCGCTATATTTGGAAAGATTCTGAAGATTTATTCGGCAGGATAACACCTCACGAAGGCCCTCGACGCTAATCAACGCGTCGCCTAATCCTACTCCAATCAGGAATACGAGTATAAACTATTTCCTAATTTGTCGAGAAGTTCCCTAAGAATATTTCCATATTCTTAGGATAACTCGATCGTATGGATTGCATCGACGAAATCAACGCTGCCGCCTAATCCTACTCCAATCGAATAATGAGTATAAACTATTTCCTAATTTGTCGAGAAGTTCCAAGAATATTTCCATATTCTTAGGGATAACTCGATCGTATGGATTGCATCGACGCTAATCAACGCCGCCTAATCCTACCCAATCGAATACGAGTATAAACTATTTCCTAATTTGTCGAAGTTCTCAAGAATATTTCCATATTCTTAGGGATAACTCGATCGTAGGATTGCATCGACGCTAATCAACGCGTCGCCTAATCCTACTCCAATCGTGAATACAGTATAAACCGCTTCCTAATTTGTCGAGAAGTTCCCGGAAGAATATTTCCATATTCTTAGGGATAACTCGATCGTGCGGATTGCATCGACGCAAATCAACGCGTCGCCTAATCCTACTCCAATCAGGAATACGAGTATAAACTGTTTCCTAATTTGTCGAAGTTCCCTGAAGAATATTTACATAAAAAATATTCTTAGGGATAACTCGATCGTGCGGATTGCATCGACGCTAATCAGCGCGTCGCCTAATCCTACTCCAACTAGGAATATGAGTATAAACTATTCAACGAGAAGTTCCTGGAGAATAAACCCATATTCTTAAGGATAACTCGATAACCCTCAATTTCCTCCCACTTTGATACTCCGAAAAGGTATACGAGTTTAAACTATTTCCTGTTTTGACGAGGAGTTCCCGGATTCCATAAAAAGTATTCCTGGGGATAACTCGATCATCGCCAATAAAATTTGAGGGTCATAACGACGCCGGTCAACGCGTCTCGGAAATCCCAAATTGCCTCCTGTTTCGACAAGGAATCCCCGGAGGATATTTCCATGAAAAGATTTTTCCTCGCGCTGCGGTCAAACCAACAGCACACGTGATGATTAGCCGATTGAAGGTTATGAATTCCACGTATTCGACACCAGCCAACGTGTCGCCAACAAGGAGTTCGCCGATATACGGAGAAGTCCAAAAGTCTGATGGTTAGTTAAACAACAACCAACCAACACGAGTTACAAACAAAACTCGCACACCAGCTTCGAATCAAGATTTCAACAAGCGGTCAGACAATAAATGCAGCACCGTGACTTTATCAGAAATCCTACAAAGCACTGGATGATCTGAAAGAATCAAAGATTTGAAGCTAACTTGTGGGACCCTCTGCCGATTGAAGGCCGGGAACCATCATGTCCAAAGTATTCCAGGCTCGCCTATAAAAGAACGAGACTGAAACACTTTGGAGGGGGTATCTGTAGGCGTTGAAAATTACTTACAAGATCCCCGAAACCAACTCGTGGCGGGAAGTCGGCGAATGACAACCCATCGGATAATACGGACGTCAAATCGTTGAGACACGAACCCGACGGCAAACCCACAGCGTCACAAGCACGGTTTAAACCGGACTTGAACAGACGATCGGATTTCAGAACTGTTGAACCGGAATAAACCAAAAGTTAGTCCCGGAACCATATACAGACAGAATCAAAGACCAAGAGTTAGAATAGGCAGGACCTAAGCTCGGAAGACCGAGAAAAATGGCGAAACGGCGAAAAAAACGGCGAACCTAGGACCTCGGCCAAGTGGCCGAGGTGGCTCGGCCATCACCTCGGCCACTTGGCCGAGGCACCTAGGCCAACATGGCCGAAGCCACCTCGGCCAACTTGGCCGAGGTGGCTCGGCCAAGTGGTCGAGGTGGTTCTACCAAGTGGCCGAGCCACTTGTGGTCGACACACCCCGATCTTATAAATGGGGGTCTTCTCAGCCTGTGGGTTGGTCGAGGGATTTTCTGGAGATTTTGGAGGTTGGATTTTCTGATATTTGTGAGAGAGCTCTCGCGAGATCTACAAGCCATCGACGCATAGCTCCAAGCACCGGCGAGCACGAAGTTCACCGACGCCGATCTACAATCGCGAGGTAAGCGAATTCGGGTCGGCTAGAGAATAGCGCTATGATTTCTCCTAGTAGATCTCACCCGCTCCGGCGATCCTCTCCTTCGTGAGTGTGATCCCCGAAGGCGATCCTCTCCTTCGTGAGTGTGATCCCCTTAGGCGTCTCGCTTCCTTCGCGGAAACGAGCCCCTTCACGCCTCAGTAGTTCCGAACCCGGGTTTCCACCTGGATCGGAATTGCGGTGGTCCACGGACGATTCAAGTCCCCGGCACAGGCAAAGAACCCACACAAGCGAGGATCCCGTATAATAGAGATCCGAGCGTTTGTTCATACAGGAAGAAGTTGTAATCTTTTGTTTTCATTGTACGCCTGAAATAAAAAAAGGCATTTCTTTTGAATTTTGTTGTAGGCCGAAGAAGCTGTAAACGAGTTCAACAACAATGAATAACAAACCGACTTTTACCGCGAACATTCACTATTCAATTTCACTTAGAATTTATGAACTATTCTCTTTTATCATATTTTACTTTAGATTTATTAAGCATAGAATATCAAACCACTTAAGGAAAGTATAACCTATTAAATTATTATCCAAGTAAAATTAATATTCATGAAAAGAGCAATAAGTAGATATTAATTCTAGAATTTATAAGCATAACCTATCAAACCACTCGGATAAGCATAGATTATTAAATTCTTCTTCTACCAATTAGTTCTCTAGTTGATTATCCTAAACATGGTCATTTTAAGTACAAGAGAGCAATCCATAAATTATAAAAGAAATCAAATTAGTTTCATACAACTCTAAAATTCTTATAAGATTTTAGTTCCACATTATTAAAATTAAAAACAAAATAAAATATAAACTAGAGAGCATGAAATAAAGAGAATAAAAAATATAAGAAAAATAAAAGCTAATTATAAAAGAAAAATAAGAAGAAAGAAATAAAGATCTAAACTATAAGCGTAAAAATAAATCTAAATTACAAAAATAAAAGAACATAAAAGAAAATCTAAACTATGCAAGAAAATAAATCTATACTACAAAATAAAAATGCAAGAAAATAATAAAAGTAAATCTACTCTATAAGGCATCAAAATAAATCTAATCTACTAAAAAAAGAAAATAAAATACTAAAACATGAATATATAAAAGAAAAAGAAAACTTATATTGCAAGAGGGTTCTAGGCCCTTGAAGAAAAATCTTCATCTTTATCAACCAATAAAGAGAAGAAAAGAAAAATATGAAGAGGTAAAAAATTCTTTTATTAATTGCAAACAAAGCTTATAATTTTAAAAGGTTTTCTCAATTAAGAGTAACCCTCCTCTCCAAATAGAATTTTTGTAAAATTTTTCACACTCAAAATCTCATTCTCTACCCCTATTTATAAAGTATTACACTCATTATTAGCCCTTAGATTAAGCTTAATCCCCAAGTTACACAATTTCAGTCTTTGATTCGTAACTGCACATTTGGTATCGATACTGGTATCGATACCAGTATTGATACTACTATCGATACTAGTATCGATACCTACATCGATACTTCGTCTGCTTCTGCTCCTTGGCCAATTTTCTCTTGTGTGTGTGGGCTTGGGCTTCGTGGGCTTCAACAAGGATTGAGAGATGAAATATTTGAGTTCTTTTTGGGCTCTTATTCTTGAATCTTTTATTTCCTATAAATTAAAATAATAGCACTTATTAGCAAATATTTTATTCAAAGAAAATAGATAATGATGGTATAAAAGTGCAATAAAATGTGATGATTTAACCCAGGCAGTTGGCTTGCATAACGCTAGGCATCAACCGCTCGGGCTCACCTCCTTGTGGTACTCTCCTATCATTATTAAGATAAGAAATCTTTGTTATTCATTGATCATTGAAGGGGCTAGTTCATCTATTTGGCAAACGTTTAAAAAAGAAATATTAAGGAAAACAAGCATCAGAAGTTAGCTCATTTGTTTACTGAAAATAAAACTTTTAACCCATTAAGTAAAATTTATTTTAATCATTGTGATTTATTTTTAGTGTTTGGAAATAATGCAAATTATGACTACTATGAATAGAGAGGTTTTATTACCCTTTTTGTATTTTTTCGTGTTTGGCAAGTTATGAAGGATTAGCTTCATTTATTTCTTGTGTAGAGCTTTTGAGTTAAGCAGATTAAAGAAGGGTTAACTCTTCTTAACTCCTTACTTAACCCACCACCAAACAATGCCTTTCAAGTATATAAACAACATAAGAAAGAAAAATTATAATAATAGAAAGTGCTAAAGACAGAAAATGATATATCAAGAGAATTTCGTTTTGTGGTTTGACAATGCTATTTGCTTTAAACATTATAAACATGGCTTCAATCTAAACGTAACAATCTCTATTCCTTTTGTTAAAGGTGTAAGATTTAGAGAATAATCAAGGAATCGAAAATGTGGAATTTAGTATGTTATCGATTCGAAGCGATTCCATGACCTTTGTTACCGCCGTCTAGATTCACGCACTCCACGACGTTCACTGTTGAACTCCCAATTACGGTGATAAACTGAAAGTATAGTTTACAACTCAAGTTTCTCTTACAACTTATAAATTTTGGCCATGGTCTATATTCTTAACTTTTCATTTTTATCTCATCCCCTTATACGTAGGGAATATATGGCTTTTAATAGGCTGTCAAAGCGTCTCATGAATAACTGGCCTTTTCAGTTTTTAGCTAGTGGCAACAACCATCACTAACATGTGATAAACCATTCCCACTAAGCCAATGATATTGGTTGTGTCCGGTGCGGCATAACTCTATTTCCAACATCTCCCACTTACACATGACGGGCGTGACCAACTTCCATCATGTTGCAACAACCAAACTTTGAGTCATGTTCATACAGGCAAATGAGTTGTGCGACCAGCGAATACACCTACACTTGGAAGGTTCAAACTAGAAACCCGTTAAGACCAAGATGGAGACATCAACCCTAAAACAAGAAAGCAGTTAAAAAATAGTGTATCGCAGTACCCCAGGCTTATTTGGTTACACAAAATTAAGCGTATCTAAATCCCTCACTAGATCCACGCTCAATCCTTTCTAAATTTCACATGTTTCCACAGTTGTGTCCGCTCGTATTAAAGTGACACAACTGGCTAGCTGATGAATACAAGTGATGTGTGTAATTTTAAATTGGTCTTCCTTTCGCCCTCATGTCACTTAGTCTTGAGCTAACTGCTTTTCAGTAATGTTCTGTTAGGCCTAATCAATCAGGACCATAGGTAACACACTAGAGTAACTATCATTAATTCTCCACTTCTTGACATAGTCAAAAGTCACATAGGGTACAAATGAGATCAGTTTATGACCTTAAAGGCTCACACAGTGAGGAAGCAGGGACCCATTCATTCACTTCCTTATTTGGTCGCGAAGCACATGCAGTATGAAGTGCATACTACGGTGGAGAACTCTGCCAGTTTAGAGTGTATGTCTTAAACCCTAAATACAGTACATGTCTTAGTTCAGTCGTAACACAAGCGCCTAACTCAAGATACTCATTTGCTAATTTTCAACAGCGCCAACTGAATTTTTTGCACTTGGCCTTATGTATAGATTTTATGAATGGTGGGGAGACATTCATATTTTCTCATTATTCTTTTAAAAGCCTCATCTTGGTCCTTACCAAGGCGACATTAAAATTTTGAGTTATACTCACTTTCTTAGCGCTATAACTAAATTATGTCTCATCTTTGCTCGCTCCATCAGCACCAAAGGCGATTGCTCGTGTGAGATAGCCAATCTTAACCTATCAACATGCTTCTTAGAATGTGCTAGTTGTAAAATGATACTTTGTGCAAATATATACATTCATACATATACTCAGCATAATCAATCATACAAGTGCAACAAATGTACTTTGAAATAACATAACTTTTCAACCAGGGATCCAAAATTTACAAATAATATGTCTACAGAAAACTTTCATGTAGATCTACATACAGGAATCAAGAACATATCTCATAACTCAATGTTCAGAGAGATATTTAACTGTAAAGTTTAGGTTATTCAAAACATATACAACTTCAAAATGAAAAATCTCTTCAACCACATGATCGTTTCAAACAAAATTTTGCGAGATCATCACATACATATAGTCTATCATTCATGCAAATATGAGATCATAACAATGAGTATTTCAGAAAAAGCCATTAAATATCTAGCAAGCTTTCCTTTAATGGGCACATACAATATCAAGCATATTAATGATCATAGCAATAAAAAAAGCACGAAATCAGGCCTTACTAGCTCTGATACCAATGTAAGATTTAGCGAATAATCAATGAATCAAAAATGTAGAATTTAGTATTTTACTGATTCGAAGGGATTCCAATGGTTTTTATGTTAAAAATCCTTAATGGGATCTAAATCAACAGTGGTCAACCCGTTAGTCAATCCGTTAAGCCGTATATCCCTATAAAAGGCCTACAAAATCCCAGAGATTAGAATTATTATAGATTCTGACACCCCAAG
The DNA here is from genome assembly GCA_012295165.1 of Asparagus setaceus. Classification (NCBI taxonomy): domain Eukaryota; kingdom Viridiplantae; phylum Streptophyta; class Magnoliopsida; order Asparagales; family Asparagaceae; genus Asparagus; species Asparagus setaceus. Next base: position 14,055,054 of record CM022703.1, on the reverse strand, counting down.
GCTAGCAAAGCTAAAAGAGGAAGAGAGGAGTTTTCCAGCATACATTTGTCAGCCCAAAGATTGTCCATTTGGTAGAAAAATCTTCAGGCAAGTACCAACTTGTATCTTCTCGCCTTTGATTCTCATATATGTTTAAATTCTTTGTATTAAATGTATTTTGATCCATCCTAATTGTTTGCCATCTTATCTTTCATGTTTTATTGAGTTTATATTGATGTTTTCGGTGAAAAACATGCATGCATATATTTTTAACACTAGAGTCGTAGAAATCTGATAGAAATTAGTTGACCATGTTTGTATGTGTAAGTTTAGATGCTTTTATATGCCAATTTCCAATTTACGTCAATATGACAAGTTTCGAAGATGTTTTGGTGAGTTTTTTTACAAAATTCCTGGACGACAAATTCACGTTTTTATGGATCTATGATCATAATATGCATGCTATACATATTAGTTTTGTGTTTTCATATTGTTAAAGTGTAGATAAACATCCCTATATTTGACACAATAAAGATATGACAAACCCTAGTTTAAAAATCTAGAAAACCCGCTGAAAAACTGGATTCAGACGTCTGGTTAGGATTTTCATACGCCTAGTCCGAGGTTCAAATGTCTGGTTGAGAATTCAGACATCTCTGCATAGTTTTTTTCCCCCATTTTTGAGTTTTTATTGTCCGTAAATCAGACATTTGGGAAGATATTCCAGATGCCTAAAAACATGCACAACAGTTTTGTTTTTATTTTATGAGTTGTTTGACCTCGTAACTACTTCGTTTGACATCTAATGGATATGAAACTTTATGGACACCTTTATTATCATGTTTTGAGTGTGTTTGAAGTTTAGTTTGACATTTTTGAGTTACATTTTGATATTTATCCAATTGATTCAAAAAGTCTAAAAATATTATTTTTTGATATTTTTGAGTCTTGTGTCCAAACTCTATCCGGAGTTGTTTATAACCTGAAAATGAGTTTCTTTGCAATAATATGAGCTATATGATTTGTTGTCTCTTGATAAAATGGTTCAATTGTTGATAACAATAAATACACCCTTAAACATTACACATGCACACCCACAGAAATTAGGAGTTTAAATATCGAATGTTTATCTCGATCAACATGGTAAGCTTTTAGCTGAGATAGTGGTGGCTGTAAGAGGTGCAAACTTGTGGATATGATACGTTGAGAAGAGATAACATCGTTTGGTAGCTAAAACCTAATTTTTTGAACTCTTAGAATTTGTATATTACCGTTAAGTATTGTGTGATGATGTGTAAAGTATGAGTGTGGAGATTTGCAACCTCCATACTTTTCTGTTAGATTTCTCACTCGATAATTAGTCGTGTAATATAGAAAAGCTGAGATTAGACAGCATCGTGCGTAATCACCTTAAAGTGAGTTGTTTTAAAAAATATTGGATTTTAAATGGGGGAGAATAAATAATAATTTCACTTTTGAAGGTGTGAGATTCATTTTGGCCATTTTGATGAGTTATCACCAAAATTTTGTATAGAATTGCCAAGTTGTGATTTTGTTGTCGACATTAAATCAACCAATATTAGTATTTAATCTCAAATAACTTAAAATTAATTTAAGTGTGTTAGGAAATTTTAATTTTTGTGTGCACATGCCTGTATGGTATATGTATATATTTTTGTGTATGTTTACGCACTCATGATGAGCAATACAATATGTTTAGGTTATAGTACATCAGTGTTTTGAGTTTTGAAATATCATGAGCCAAGTAATGAGTTTCGATACATGTTTATCTTGAGAGGTACAGGGAGTAGAAATATCTCAACATGATATTGAGAGTTGTTCCTAGATTCATATTTGCTAAATCATGTATATCTTTATGTATTCCTATTCGGTCCTTGATATTATCTCAACTTCTGGACCATTGGTAAATACTCCTGTTAAGCTTTCTTTCGTTTGATTTTATTTAAATAGTAAATTATATTTTTCACTATTCTATTTTTTGGATCATATCCTTTAGCGGTACTTGTTATCACCCACTCTGACAGATTTGTTCTTGTTGTTTGTTCTCTTTCGTAATTTTTTACAGGTGGTTGATATATTCTGGAGTAGAGAGCTGGTTGAGTTGGGAATAATGGATTTTCAAGTATAATATAGTTTTATTTTGATTTTGAAAATAATTTCAGTCTTTCGGATATTTTTCTCACAAGACCCTAAAATATATAATATCTTCACAAATTTATAATTTAAAAAAGGGGTATACAAATGGAGGCTTAAGTATATCATTTGGATTCAATTATTGTCCAAGTGGTGTGCTGCCAGCTTAGTCACGTGCTGTTTAGGTCTCGGGGTGTGACAAATTCCAATTAACCAAATAATTAATAGGACTTAATCTTTTTAGCAAAATAGAAGACCAACTGATCAAAACATAACATGTGCACCCTAACACTTGCTGCAGCATATTCTCGATTAACTCCAGAGACAAAGTCAAAGATATTTCGGGTTCGGGTAAACAGATTTGAGTCATACCATAACAAATCGCCACCTTGACTCAAATACATAGAAACTTTCTCATTTTAAAATTAGCTAACTTACTACACCTTCTCCAATATCCCCTAGGGCATCAAGTGCGGCACATGTCAATCAAGTCCTAGCACTACTTGAACTTGCCAACTAAAAGAGACCTCATCAATAGATCGACTAAATTATCCGCACGACAACCATAACACTTAGCAAAGTCATAACCTAAAGTAGCTCCTAAATAGCTAAAGGGCATAAAATTGTTAACCGATAATGCATAAGCTACTATATTTTCATATTTTCGTGGCGGTCGAATATCTCGTCTAGATCTATCTCTAGCAATAGTATATTTCTACTCTTCCTGCAGCTGCTGAGGTGTCTCATCTACTTGAACATGATCTAGCTACTAAACTCCCGTAGTCTTATCCTGCTGAAGAGCTGAACCATCAATTTTTAACTCCACCTTCTATCCTGTAGTGTACGCCTTATTTTCATCAACTGAAACTGAGGACCGTTTCTGATGGAACATAGTAGACTCATCAAAAGTGAGATCATGGCTGATAATAATCTTAGAAGACTTCGGATCAGGACACCATAACCTAAAACTCTTAACACTCGATGCATAACCTAGAAATATGTACTTCTTTGCTCGAGGCTCAAGTTTTACTTTACTAACATGCGCATATGTAGGGGAATTAAATATTTTAATATTAGAATAATTCACAGGCTTACTGGATCGAATCTCCTCATGCATTTTACAATCGATAGCAGTAGATAGTGATCGATTCACCAAGTAACAAGTCGTATTTACCGATTCCGCCCAGTATTCCTTGCCTAAACCAGCATTGAACAACATAAAACATGCTTTCTCCAAAAGGATTCTATTTATACATTCTGCCACTCCATTCTATTACAGTGTGTGAGGGACTATGCGATGTCTAATGATTCCCTCATTCTTACAGAACTCACTAAATTCTCCTCCACAAAACTCAAGGCCATTATTAGTTCTTAATCTCTTAATCAGCCTTCTAGTCTGCTTCTTTGTCGAAGACTTCTACTACTTGAAAGTCACAAAAACCTCATCTTTATGTCTGAAAAAGTAGAACCCAAACCTTCCTGGAGTAGTCATCAATGAAGGTCAAAAAATATCTTAAACTACTACCTTTCGAGGCAACTTGAGCAGGTCCCCAAAGATCTGAATGAATATATTCGAGAGTGCCTTTAGTCTAATGCACTGCCATACTAAAGCTGACTTTTTTCTGCTTTTTAAAGATGTAATGCTCCTAGAATCCTAATTTTCTTATACTATATTTACATAAGAGACCCTTCTTGCTCAACTCGGTCAATCCGCGCTCACTCATATGACCAAGCCTCATATGCCATAATCTCGTAATATTTGCTCCTGATATTAATAATGCAACTGCAGTCGAACTGGTAATAGTAGAATCATGTAAAACATATAAGCTGCCGATCTTCTTTCCTTTCATAACTACAAGAGAGCATTTTGTAACCTAAGAACTCCACCTTCACTGAAAACTTGCACCCAAGACTATCAAGAGTGCCCAAAGAAATAAGATTCTTCCTTAAACATGGAACATGCCTAACCTCAGTCAAAATTCTTATGACTCCATTATGCATCTTAATTCGAATTGTCCCTCTCCCAATAGCATTGCGTGAGGCGTTATTCTCCATGAGAACATCTCCACCATCAATAGATTCATAAGTGGTGAACCAATCCCGATTAGGAAACATAAGATAGGAACAACCCGAATCCATAATATAATCATCCAAGTTTCTGTTTCTTTCATCAGTAACTAATAGAATCACATCTTCAGCAATACCAACTTTAGTGTAGTCCTCCTTTAATTTTTTATCATACTTCTCTTGTTTCTTCTTGTTCTTCAACCTGTAACAACTGACCTTGATGTTCTCTGCAAGTCAGATTCCTATGCTTCGACTTATACCTGTTACCTCTAAAGCCTCTTTCCTCCACTCTTTCTCGAATAAATGAGCCATCAGCTTTATCAAAACTTTTACTTGTGGTTAATTCTTTATCGATCTTCTTCTTATTCAACAAGTTCTCTTTAATGTCCTTGATGCCAATAGAATCTCGACATTAAATCATAGTATCCATGAAGTACTTATAGGAAGGCAGCAAAGAACACAATAATAATAGGATTTGATCTTCATCAACGATCTTAACATCAATGTTTCTCAAATATGTAATACAGAATTAAATTCACCAATATGAGATTTGATGGGTGTACCTTCCAACATCCAAAGTGTGTACAAATGCTACTTCAAGAGGAGGCGATTAGTGAGCAATTTGTCAAATACAAATCCTCCACTTAGATCATAAATTAGCGGCTATCTTTTCCATGAGAACTTCTTGCATAACTTCATTTGTTAAACATAACTGGATCGCTATAAGAGCTTTATCATCCACCTCACTCTAATCCTCATCAGTCACAATAGCCGGTTTCTTCGACTTCCCGAACAAAGCCTTCTTCATTCCGTTCTGTGTCAACACGGTGATCATCCTAACTTACCAAAGGCTGAAATTGATGTCACCATCAAACTTCTCAATATCCACTTCGTAGTAGTTATCGTCATCTTCTCGTCTGATTGATAGCTGAGACTCTGATACCAATTTGTGATGACAAATTCCTAGGAATAAACTAATATCAATCACATGAAAAGTAAAGAAACTATTGAGAACATGAAAACACACGGATATACATGGTTCGGTTTATAGTCTATGTCCACGAGCGAAGGAGGAGAATAGCTTTACTAAATTGTGGGGAATACAATGTGAAGATCTCTCAGTCAATTAATTGCAAATATCACCCCAAAGGCCTGATACAATCTCTCTCTAATAATAAGAACAAAAGAGAGAGCCAAAAAGAAAACAAATAAAACTTCACAAATAGAACACCAACTAACCAATGGTGTATACCTTGCTGTTGCCGCCGCTGTACCTTGCGGTCTTCATCCAATGGTGTATTTAAAGGCAAAAGCCTTCACGAATATCCTTGTGAACATAGGAGTCCTTGTTAGACTTCCACTAAAGTTATAGAATTCCAATTAACCAAATAAACAATAGGACTTAATCCTATTGGCCAAGTAGAACACCAACTAACCAAAGAATAACGCATTGACACAGCGCGGAAGTGATAACCTCGGAATCCACCAAGGGGTGCTCTCTGAATCTACAAAGAACGATCTCCGAATCCACGAAGAAAATATTTTAAAAAATGAATTTATTGATAAAAAAATATATTGATTCTAGGGTTACATGACTCTTCTTAAATAGAAAAATAAAATAGACTCTTAGTAAGACTAGAATTACGAAAAAAGTATCAAATCCTACCCTAAAAGGCTCCTATAATATAGAAAAATAAATCAGTCCTAATTAAATCAAAATTGATTTTATTTCCTAATCTAAATTGACTCTAACTTTATTAGTAAAAATAAATTAAAGGCTGATTATTTTTGGATTTCAGCCAAAACTGGGTATTACTGATGAGATTTTAAAAATCTGATAATGTAGTTGGCTCCGTCTCGTCGAGATAGATGATTTATATATATAATATGTCAGAATCCGCCTTCCGAATTAGAAGATATGATTGTTTCTTTGCGAAAGTCAATAATATGTATGAATCGGCATTTAGCTCGTGATTGTCCCACTCCTCCATGAAATTGTCCGTTAAGCGTCCTATATCAGTCTCCCCTTGTTGAAAGAAGCTCGACCCCGAGCTTATGTTTGCTTGAATAGTAACTTCATCGATAAATATTTTTCTTCTCCTGCATCGATCAGCATCCGTCATGTACTTAGCGTTGCTTTTCTCCATTTGTTCTTTTACCTCCTCGGCTAGGATTTCTTCTAAATCAAATTTGTATATGAATCTTTCCAACATCCTGTGTATTTTATTGGCGGCATGTGGATCTGCAGTTGACTTGAAAAACTCCTCAAAATATGTTTTATGTTGCTTCTCATATTTTACTGCTGGAAGTATCATCAAATCTTCTTGAAATTATTCACAACCTTTGCTTCCAGAGAAGAAAATTCTCCCTCATACTCCTTGCACAATTCTTTCATCTCCTTTGCCTCGAGCCCTCCACCAAGCAAGTTACACATATCATCAATTGTCTGGCTCGCTATTATATCCTTCTCCTCCACTGGGACAACATCAGTATATGTAATATCACTCACAATAGCTTTAGAAGTTTCATGCATAATGCCCATCTTCGCTAACATATTTTCATCAACATCAAGAATCTCAGTCACAATAGGGGTTTGCACCTTAGGAGGAATTTCAGTAGGGGCAGGCTCTTCTTTTCTAATTACAATCAAGTCATAGACCTCTTTAGATTGCTTCAAGTCTTCTGCTAAAGTCTCATTGTCTACGACCACTGGTTTTTTCTTCTCAATAGTCTCTATCTTAGACGGCTCCTTCTCTATAAGAGGTAAAAGTACAACTCGATGTCCATCTTTCTTAAAGATATAAACATTGTCTCTGTTTCTGTGGGTGGCACTAACATCAAACTGCCATGGCCTACCTAAAAGCATATGACAAGTATCCATCTCGACCACATCGCACAACACCTCATCGACATAGTTGCGGCTGATAGAAAAAGGTACCCGACACATCTCATCGTTCTGCTCATCATTGCCCTTGCAAATCCAATCGATCTTGTAGGGAGGTGGATGTTTCTTTGTCTTCAAACCTAACTTATTCACCATACGCCGAGAGACAAGATTCTTGCTATTGTGACGGTCAATGATAACATCACAAACCTTTTGCATCACAGTGCATCTCGTGCGAAAGATATTGTGCTCAGGAGGTGATTTTTCTTTCTTTGTTGCTTCTTTAGTGCTCTTCCTAACTCCAGGGTCTTGCTTAGAGTCACGGTCGCTGTTGAATTTGTCCTGTGGAGTCAGATCACGTCGTTCGTGACCATCAACGTGATTTTGGACTCCTACCATGTTCAGACACTCCAGTGCCGACGCAAGTCAATCTACAGTAGCCTTAATCTGATTAACATCGATCTTCATCTGATTAACATGACTCTTCTTAAATAGAAAAATAAAATAGACTCCTAGTAAGACTAGAATTACAGAAAAAAATAGAAAGTATCAAATCCTACCCTACAAACACTCCCTATAATATAGGAAACAAATCAGTCCTAATTAAATCAAAATTGATTTTGTTTCCTAATCTAAATTGACTCTAACTTTATTACTAAAAATAAACTAAAGGCTGATTATTTTCAAATTTCAATCTGACAATCTGGTTGGCTCCGTCTCGTCGAGATAGGCAATTTACATATATAATATGTCAGAATCCGCCTTCCGGATTAGAAGATATGATTGTTTCTTTGCGAAAGTCAATAATACATATGAGTCGGCATTTAGCTCGTGATTGTCCCACTCCTACATGAAATTGTCCATTAAGCGTCCTACATCACACGTGCACCCCAGCACTTGCTGCAGCATGTTCTCGGTTAACTCCAGAGACAAAGTCGGAGATAATTCGGATTCGGGTAAACGGATTTGAGTCACACCACAACAGACCTTCTTTTCTCTTCCGAGCATGAAGATGCATGTTGAGGGGACTAGGGAGGCCGAGTTGGTGTCTGATGGTGTGGTGGCCCATACTAATGATGATTTGGAGAGGTTAGATTGCTATAAAGGTTTGGACTATTGGACCGTTGCCTCTTTTCAATAGAGATGTTGGAGATATGACTAGTAGGAGGACCGCGGCCTCTATTGACGTGGATCAGTGCTTGAGGTGGCTTGGCTCAATGAAACCATGCATCTTTCAGAACAAAAATTTCCTCCGCACATTGCTGACTTCTTGGATCACTGACTGTAGATAGAAAATTTTCGTCAAAGAGGATATTTAGATGCACCTTTCATCTCAGAGAACATCACATACTATATATAAATATTTTTCAGTCAGTTTTACTTGTTCGGTGACAAATTCATAATGTACTTTCCTTTGCATATACAACAAGTATGAAGTTCTACAAGGAGTTATCCTTAGAAAACAATGGAAAAAACCAGAATTTAAGATATATAGTCTGTAGCAGCTAGGAAAGATATTAGGTGGAAAGAAACAAGTTAAAATGGTATGCAGAAGCATTCAACCGTACAATGCCAAACCAAATCGGATATGAATTGCTTGCACCATTGCATACATCACAATTTTCCATATTCTAATCTCATACTATAAAATATCAGACTTCAAGATAGGGTTAATTGATGTCTATCTCCTGTAGTAACTTACTACCCCTCGGGGTTTATTGCTGCAGATAGAACCCTGAGTGAATTTTGTGTGAGACTATTTTACTCTTTAGGGGGTCTATATGTCAAAAGCCAATTTTCTCTTTCTACCAGAGGGTAAAAGAAAAAAAAGAGAAAAAAAAAAAACTCGCTCTAGGGTTCTACCAGAAGTTAAACCTTCAAGATATCATTATTGGGCCTCCTTAGCATTATTGTTTCTGGATAAGACTTTTGGAGGTGCAAGATTGCTAGCTAGGAAAGAAACAAACTAGTACAGTACACAAAAGCGTTCAAGTCTACAATGCTTTCAATAATCCAAATTGGACAGAAATTGCTTTCCTAATGGCATACGTCACCATTCCTCAACTACCCAACCTCTCCATCTTCTGTATATAAGGGAAGAGAGTAAATGTTACTGTCCAAGCATTTTTGTCCTCTCATTCCCTCCTGAAACCCACAAACTTACTCAAAATGACCACCCAAATACCCTGTAATGTCTCTGATACAAAGCCTCACTTCGTGTTGGTTCCTTTAATGGCACAAGGCCACATGATCCCCATGATCGACATCGCTCGACTCCTAGCCAGTCACGGTGCCATCGTCACCCTCATCACAACCCCCGCCAACGCCTCGCGCATAAGCACCACAATCGATAAGATTGAGCGAGTAGGCTTACCTGTCAATTTCGTGCCTCTCAAGTTCCCAAGCGCCGAAGTTGGTTTGCCTGAGGGTTTAGAAAACATCGATATGCTTCCTTCTCACGACCAACTCAAGAACTTCTTCGATGCAATTTGTATGCTTCGCGACCCCCTCATTCTCCACCTACGAGCCTATAAGCCTCTTCCTACTTGCATCATCTCTGATAACATTCACTATTGGACTCGAGATGTAGCCAAGGAGTTTAACATACCAAGACTCACGTTTCATGGGATGGGATGCTTCGCTCTCCTTTGTATTCGGAACGTCCGAGACCACAAGATTGAGGAGAAGATAATCGATGGGAATGAAACTTTTGTTATACCAGGCTTGCCAATGAGGATAGAAATAATGAGGGCTCAAGTGCCAGGCTTCTTCTCGACAACGAGCTTGCATAAGCATCGTGAAGAGATAAGGGCGACAGAGTTGGCATCTGATGGTGTTGTGGTAAATAGTTTTGATGATTTGGAGACTATATATCGCGAACAATACCAAAGTGCTATAGGGAAGAAGGTTTGGACAATTGGACCGTTATCCCTCTACAATGGAGATGTTATCGATGTAGCTGCCAGGGGGGACAAAGCCTCCATTGATGAAGAACGGTGCTTGAGGTGGCTTGACTCAATGAAACCAAGCTCTGTAGTTTACGTGAGCTTTGGCAGTCTCGCTCGTACAATCCCTTTGCAGCTAATTGAGATAGGCCTGGGCTTGGAGGCTTCAAATTGTCCGTTCATCTGGGTGATTAAAGCTGGAGAGAGGTTTTCGGAGGTTGAGGAATGGCTCTCTGAATTTGAAAAAAGGACAAGGAATCGAGGTCTTATAATTAGAGGATGGGCCCCGCAAGTGATGATTCTGTCACACCTAGCAGTTGGAGGATTCATGACACATTGTGGATGGAATTCGACATTGGAATCTGTATCAGCTGGTGTCCCTATGATAACGTGGCCTCACTTTGCTGAACAATTTCTAAATGAGAAATTGATAGTGGAAGTATTGAAAATTGGTGTATCTATGGGTGTCAAGATCCCTATAGTATGGGGTATGGATAGTAATGATGCTTCGGTGAAGAAGGAGGATGTAGAGAAAGCAGTAAGAAGTTTGTTTGAAGGCAATGAAGCTGAAGAGAGGAGTCAGAGGGCAAAGGAGTTTGCAGAAAAGGCTCGAAAGACAGTGGAAGAAGGAGGGTCTTCATATGCGAACTTAACGCACTTGGTTCAGGATATGAATGCAAGAACTGCGTAGAAGAAGAGAATGTTGAGCAGAGACAATGGCTACTGCTTTGAATGCTTTGCACTCATATGAATTATGATTCTCTATCTTGGAAGTTAAGAAGATGCAATTTAGTAATATGATCCCTCTCTATTGAATTTAGTAATATGATCCCTCTCTATTGAATTTGACAATTATTGTGTTATATGGTTCATAAGATTTTAGATTTCGGAGTATCACTTGTGCCAATTTACAATCTTTTTTAACAATAGCTAATGTAACCTTTTTCTCCATGAACTATCGACTATCTCTGTCACAATTAGTCATAGACTTCAAAGAAAGCATGTTGGAAGTTTCAGTTCCCAAGTACCTTAAGACTTTCAATGTTTGAATCATAGTAGACTATTGGAAATATTCCAGTCTTCTTTTGATCACTAAGAAAGAGATTTGGTAGTAAATATGTAGTCAAAGAAAAGGAAGATGCATATATCCCTTCTCAATTCTAAATTTGTTCCATAAAGAACATGAATCCAGGAAACTGGATGCATGCAGAGAATTCTTCTATGTTTCCTTTTAGCATACACTAGGAGAAAACTTTGGTTCTAAATCTAATACATATACTTAGAAATAGAATGAAGGTATTTTAGAAAGTTCAAAGAGTGACGGACCAAGACCAAAGTCCGTTCTTTTTGGTAGAATAGATCATTGAAAACCTCTACTTTGTATTTACCTCATTGCTCTTTCTAACTATGTTATACCTCTTCACGTTAGTTTTCTTCACTAACGCGAGTTTGGACGGTTGGTCCGATGTCACTGTACAATAAAAACGTTGCTGTATGCCTTTTAAAGGTAACAAGGGTTCTTTGATGAGAACTGGTGTCTATCCTGGCTTGATTCAATGAAACCACATCCTGTTATCTATGTGAGCTTTGGCAGTCTCGCTTGTAATTCTCCTTCGCAACTTATATATTGATATTAGTTCAGAGTTAGAGGCTTCGAACTGTTCGTTCATATGGGTGATAAAAACTGGTAGCAAGTCTTCGGAGATCGAAGAATGGCTCATTCAAGGGCTGAAAGAGAAAACGAGCACCAGAGGCCTTATAATTCGTGGGGCAGTGCAGCTGGTGATCTTATGTAATCCTGCAGTTGGAGGATTCATGTGGATGAAACTCGACGTTAGAATCTGTATGTGCAAGGGTGCCAATGATTACTTGGCCGCACTTTGCAGAGAAGTTTCTTAACGAGAAACTGAAAGTGGAAATACTGATAATTGGAATCACGGTCAAAGTGAAGGCTCTGGTTAAATGGGGACAAAGCAAAATTAAGTTCCTGTGGGTCATGTTAATTTTTAAGGAGATGGTGACAAGGTTGATGGTTGGAGGGGAAGAACGAAGGCGATGGGTGTTTCAAAGAGCTCAGGAAGAAGGCGAAGAACAACATGAAAGAAGGAGGATCGTCTTGTGAGAACACGGAACTCTTGGTTCAGCACATTCACGCTGAGATGAAGAAGAAGAAAGAGCAGATAGTATAGAAGGAAATGAAAAGTACAAAAGAAAAAATGGGTTTTGTTCATACGCATATTCTTGCTCTTCTTCCATCTGAAAAAAAAGTAAAGAAGAAGAAAAACATCTTTTGCAAATTTTCAAACTCGTTGTATCGACAAAAGAGACTACTTTGGTACATGCATTTTTCAGAGAACAAATTAAATCGCAGGCAATTTCTCTTTCTAAAATTAGCGATCAAAGAAGTCATGAAATGTGCAGGGCAATCGCTTGAAATTCTACTCTGAATCAAGCAATACAAGTCAAGAAAACTAGGAATTAGAAATTTCTTGATAGGTAATAACTACATTCAATCTTCCTCCGCTCCAGGAAAAATTGAACATGTCGAACAGCTTCAATAGAGAGAAAAATTAAACAGATGCAAACCTCACTAGTTACTGCCATAGGACACAGATCAAAGCATATGAATGCAAAGCATATAAAAAACAAGCACCCTTCAATTTTCTACCAATGCAAAAATTATCTTTTCCCTATAGGCAATTATTTTGCACTCATATGCTGAATCAAACTCACAAGATTGGAATAAGAAGACCCTCTTACAGCCTCTTGAGCCTTTTCGGCCAACTCTTTAGCCCTCTTCCTCCTCTCTTCAGCTTCCTTGTCTTCACCGAACAAACTGCGTACTGCTTTCTCTATGTCGTCCTTCTTCACCATTCCATCTGTATTCTCCACGCCCCATTTGCTTGGCCCTTTTACCCCCAGGGACACTCCAATTCTCAGTACTTCCACTATGAGTTTCTCATTCAGAAATTGTTCGGCAAAGTTAGGCCAAGTTACCATAGGAACGCCGGCTGACACAGACTCTAATGTTGAATTCCATCCACAATGTGTTATGAATCCTCCTACTGACGGATGTGACAGAATCATCACTTGCGGTGTGTAGGCGTTAAAAATTGCTTATCAGTACCCGAACAAGACTCGTAAACGGTGGGTTGACAACCGACGATCCATCCGACGGCGACCCGTAACGCCGACGGATTACGCCGCGAAAACGATAAAGCGAGTCGACGAACCCATGAAGTGAGTCGGCGAGGCGCATGAGCCGAAACGACGCTGCCGGAGAAAACCCGACGACGGCTCAACGAGGCGAAGTTGGCTAAACTCAACGTCGGCGAGGCGGAATCAAGCTGTACTTAGTCCGTCGATGCAAACGAGCCGCTCGAAGTTCGGAAGTTGATCGGATACGGACTCAAACACAACGGCGACATCACCGAGAAACCAAGCCCGAAGACCGGAAGCGGCGGAAAACGACTTCGAACCGGCGTAAGCGGGACCTCGGCCAAATGACCGAGGTGGCTCGGCCAAATTGGCGAGGTACCTGACAGTGGCGAGGTGGCTCGGCCACTATGGCCGAGCCACATCGACAACTTGGCGAGGTACCTCGACCAAGGCGAGTGGCTCGACCAAACATGGCCGAGCCTCCTCGCCAAGGCGAGTGGCTCGACCAAACATGGCCGAGCCTCCTCGCCAGTGGCCGAGGTGGTGCCGCACGAGCCACCCCTGAGATGTATAAATAGGGGGTCTTGGTGGTTCGGGGATTTTTTGGATTTGGCGGACTTCGAAGAGCCCTCGAGATCTACGACGACGGTTCGGCACCGGCGAGCTCAAGTCCACCGACGCCGATCTATAGGCGGAGGGTAAGAAAACTCGGGTCGAACTACAGATACCCTCTAGGTTAAGCTTCGTCTTAATCTCAGGGATAGCGCTGTGATTTCTCCTTGTAGATCTCACCCGCTCCGGCGATCCTCTCCTTCGTGAGTGTGATCCCCGCAGGCGATCCTCTCCTTCGTGAGTGTGATCCTCAGCGCTTCGCTTCCTTCGCGGAAACGAGCCCTCTACGCCTGTAGTTCCGCAACCCGGCTTACACCAGATCGAATTGCGCGGTGGTCAACGGACGAACAAAAGTCCCGACACGGGCAAAGAACCCATAGCGAGGATCCCGGAAAATAGAGATCCTCGTGTTTGTTCACAAAAGGAAGAAAGTTGTAATTTTCGTTTTCATTGTACGCCTAAAATAAAGGCATTTCTTTTGTTTGAAATTTTGTTGTAGGCCAAAGAAGCTATAAGCGAGTTCAAACGAGCAATGAATAACCAACCAACTTTCCCCGAACAAGCCGGCGATTACGAGCCAACGGCTTCAACAAAGAAGCCGCCGTGGTCGCAACCGCTGATCCCGATCCCGGCCATCGAGGAGGTCGAAGTTCGACCACCGTAAGAAGTATGAGGAATACCTCTCCTCCTCGCCCGCATCCGCCTCAAGAAGTCCAAGATGGTCTCGCTACAAGGAAGACCCAATCGCCTCGATGCGGAGGCAAGAAAATCCACCACCACCGCTGTCAAGACTGCAGACGACGGTGGTTCCCCGACCCTAACAACGGCCAAATCTTCAGAACCCCTATCTCTGCAAGTAGGGTCGATTCCGCCAATGGCGTTGTGACTCTCTCCAAGAGAGCCCGCCGAGGCGACGCCACCGGGCTAAACAATTAGCCCAGCGAAAGAGTCAATGGATGGGGTCCGCTATGAGGCGGATCTAAGATCTAAGTTGACTCGAGGTCGAAGTCCGAGATCGTGAGCCCATTCCTACAGTCGGCGGCGATTAACGAATGGGTCCGAAGTCAAACGGAACCGTTCTACACTTCAGAGCGTGATCCGGCGCCAGGCCTCTTCGCTAGCACGGCTTTGGTGCAACAAGCCCGCGAGTTGAAGAAGGAGGCGCCAAGAAGTCGCCGACAATCGCCAGCTTGAAGCCCAAGTCCGCCGGCTTCAACTCCGACGAACCCAAAGATCAAGCCTAGCTCGCCAGCCAACTCTCGCCCCGTGCTCAAATCGAAATTGTGAGCACCTCAACAAAGTGGTTTGACCGGTTACCTCCCACGCCCGAATATTCAATCCTACGGGCTAACTACCTACCGCCAGCTTACCGTCAAGGATCGCTGGGTCCGCTAAAGGAATCGCGGGTCACTCCCCGACAGGGTCGCACTCAAAGACAAGAGGAATCCGCGGTTGCTCGCGACCGGCTTCAAATCAAGTCCGAGCCCGCCGAAGATTCACACTCGGCGCCGCGCAAGGGCGGGTCACTTATGAAAGGCCTATTTGTTCTCGAAGGAGACGCCTCATCCGACGATGACAACGTTATACCCGAATTCGTGCCAACACACGATAGGTTGCTCCGTATTCATACCGACGAAGTTGTACTATCGCCGGGGTACAAGTAAATCCCGAAAGAGGAACGAGAATCAAACATGCCTTGCTTGTGCTCAAACCGATCAAGGCGGTGTTATCGAGTGCAAATGCGCTAGAACGACTCGAAAAGGCGCCGGTCTTTGATAGGCTCGCACGAATGCCCAAACCAGTCAAGGCGCTTCGTAGAAAAGATGGGCGCCTCAGGCGATGAATTGCCGAGTGTTACCATCAATATGACCAGCGAGGGCGTCGTCACATGCGTTCGAGGCATGCATAGCGAATGGCTTCGATGCGGTCGGGCTGTTAAACGACAATTATCGCAAGATGCGAAGGATTACCCTCGGATGATGAAGTGTCGGATGTCGGCTCCGCAATGGCTTCGATAATACAATTTCCAAAGATAGGACAACCTCGCTGGCGTTCATGATCAGCGGAACAAGTGTCCCGTGATGCTTGAAGAGGCCCTAACCAAGCAAAAGGACAACTTTAAGCTTGAATGGAACCGCCATGCGCCAGATGAGAGCAATGCATGACCAACAGATCCAGCGATAATGAACCGCCAAGGCGAGCCAAGTCGCCGCAATAATGTCAACTTAACGGATAGCGACAGACGAGGAAGGAGGCCAAAACGTAGATGATTGTACCGCCAAAGAAAACGCTAGCGATAACACCGCCATTCCTCCCCAAGTTTACCCGAACGGAGACGAGGGGAAAATGAGAAAATAAAGACCTCGAGAGCAAAATCAATACTTTAATTTCCGCCAAGAGGTAAAGAAGACGGTATACCATGTCCTTACCAAGGGAGTGGGAATCAATCCCGTATCCCACAAAATTCAACCTCATCAACTTTACACCGCTTGATGGGAAGGGATCGCCCACTCAAGACTTGATCTACTTCAAGTCTCATCTAGGTGTTATCTCCGAACGAGCCCTTGATGGTTCGGTCATTCGTTGGCACCGCCGTGGGCTGCCGATTGGTACCGCCGCCTCAAACCGTGGAGCGTTAATAGCGGATGATATGGAGGCCATGTTTCTCACCAATTTCTTCGGCGATGACAGAGGTATCCATCGGTTCTTTGTTGGACGAAAGCGAAAAGCGAGACTTGATGGATAACCGTCAAGAGGTTCGAAATAAGGCAATGAATTGCCGAGACCGATAACGGAGAAGTTCATTCTCAAACTTGTCATAGCAACCTGTCATTGGGCGTGTTGGAAGCAATGGGAGCTGCCGTCAGAGACACGGAAAGATTTAAGGATACGTGGAGAGCAAGCCGAAGCATTCTCGAGGAGGAAGAAAGCGAGAGAGGTCACCTATGGTGGATGCTCACAAGCGAACTTTGTCCCCGTGGCAAAGGTAAAGCACCGCAAAGTCTGTAGATGCTAATCAAGCGTTGAGCAACCACAGCGGCGGTCATGCAACAGCGCACCACGGCAATCGCAGCCTCAATGGCGCCAACAAACTCGAATCGAAACCATCCGGTTCGAGGTTTCCCAAGACTTACTCGTTCAGGGCGAGGAAGTTCGGGCATCTTCAAATACCTTACGGAAAATAACAAAATCCGTTGCCCCAATTGTAAACCAAGAGGAGGCAAACAAGGTTCTGAATCCTAAATGCGTGCTTACCACAAGGCGGTACATCATCCTACAAAGTTCTCGCTACCATCTCAAGGACAAGATTCGTGCCTTGATCGATGTTGGAGTCATTACTCCAAAACCCTCTAAAGAGAAGAAGGTGGGAGCAAATGCAGCCTCTATAAGCTTCGGATCAATTCCTTCGATTGGTTCCAACCAACGCCAGCCAGAAGGTAGGAATGAAGATAGTGAATGAAGATCCTCACGCAACGAAGAAGGGGCTCGCATCAATTACCACAAAGAAACGGAGAAATCCTTTGGGTCCACCCCGACTTGCCGGAAGACGATCATGGACTACATCCTCGCCATAAAGAAGTCCAAGGGAAAAGGCAAGCTATGCCATGCCGCTTCAAAGAATTCCGAGAAGGATGATGAAAAGTATCCACCTTCCAATTTCCTAAGAAGAACGGAAGTTCGCTACTAGGAGTGGACAAGAATACTCCTACAAGTATCCGGACACTCCAAATCTAAATGCTAAGACACCGCCGAGCTGGGGTGACCACGACTCCTCTCACTCGTGCGAGAGAAAAGCGGTGAAGCAAAGGAGAAGCGACCTCAGGTCGGGAAGCTCAACTCGGCGGTCGATTCAATCGCCCGATTGTGAGGATAGGCCGGAACATCGAACTCTCCATACCGTTTCGGCGTCATGGCCCGATTGGCGAACATCCGGCGAATAACTCTCTACGAAGGTTCGATTGTCAAAGGAAACCCGAAGCTCTACAAGAAGCTCGGCCGACTCGAGGTGTTTCTCACTCGGATCAAGCGATTAGGAAGAATCGCACAACAATGCAACAGCAGCCAAGCACTTCCCGCATTACTTTTACAAAGGAGGATATGCACGAGATTCCAAGCACGATCGGCCGCTATACTTCACCGTATATTGGCTCTAGTGAAGTTAACCGATCCAAGTCGATCCGGGTTCGGCTGTGAGCATTATGCCCTAGCCTCATGTATCACCTTGAATCCCTCGCCAAGAAGTCGGCATCAACAGCACAATGATCTATGGGTTTAACACCGGTCTCTACCGCTGGTAAGATCCGGATAAAGTGCCAAATGGGGATTTAAAGTCCAAGTCACCGCTATGTGATTGACGCAGACTTCCTATAACTTATTGTTGGGTCGACCTTGGATCCACGGTAACGCTATAGTCCCATCTACTTTTCATCGTCTCAAATATGTAGACACTAATAATGAGGTCAAGACGGTGGTCGCGACAAACAAACCGCTTAAGGGTGGAGAATTAGTTTATCGATTCTCTCCTCTACGGTAATGAGTCCTAAATCAATCATCTACCAAGGCACCTGGCTACGTGAAGAAGCCGATACCGGCCGGGCTTGATTATAGTGGTGGTTTTGTTTTAAATGACATTGTACCCCTTGTAATCAATCTTGACGATGAAGAATCGCCGATGAACATTGTAATTGGCAAATTGCCGATGAATCAATAAATGACGATTTAGAGTACCCTTTGTCTTTGAATGATGTAATGGCAGGTTTATACAACGATCCAGAGTTGCACTTACCAACTCGGTCTTCTTGCTTTACACAAAAGCAATTTCAAGACTCCTTTGGGACAACACTCGTCATCCCACGAAGATCAAGTAGTGAAAAAGACTTGGTTTACGGAAAAGGAGATGCGCTCCAACTTAATCATTTCTTAGAAGAAGATGAAGATGACAACGGGCCTATCCTCAACACATTCAGATATAGTCCGTAGACACCGGGTATCATGAAGAAGTGGGAGTGCGACTTGACACAAGGAGAAGGTCTATGTTTCTGCGAGGTCCTCGAGTCCCTCCTAAAGCGCATATGTCCCAAAAGGAAGCCGATAACTACTATGCATTTAGAAGGGGATTGGGATACGAATCCTCCTCAAGATGAATGCTCATGGCTAATTGATGATAATCCACCGATGAGATTTGACATCTGCCCGATTCTTCTGGCTTGGGATTCGACACCACCTCTGAGAAGCTTTCAAGGCTTTGATGTCAAATATGGCTACGGTCGATCCTGCTACTATTGAGGGTGATGAAGATATGTCAACATGGGAAGACCCATGGATCCATCAACTCGTAGAGCAGCTTTGGGGATAGATTCGGATAAAGTGCCAAATGGGGATTTAAAGTCGAAGTCACCTATGTGATTGGCTGAGACTTCCTATAACTTATTGTTGGATTGACCTTGGATCCCGGTAGCGTTATAGTCCCATCTACTTCATCGGTGTCTCAAATATGTAGACCACGAATAATGAGTCAAGGCGGTGGTCGCGGACAAGCAGCCGTTTAAGGGGTGGAGAATTAGTTTCTTGATTCTCTCCTCTGATAATGAGTCGGCTGAATCATCGGCCCAAAGGCAGGGACAGCGGTGAAGAAGGCGATCGAAGCCGGGCTTGATTATAGTGGTGGTTTTGTTTTAAATGACATTGTACCTTGTAATCAATCTTGGCGATGAAGAATCGTCGGATGAACATTGTAATTGGCAAATTGCCGATGAATCAATAAATGGCGATTTAGAGTACCCTTTGTCTTTGAATGATGTAATGGCGAGGTTTATACAACGATCCAGAGTTGCACTTACCAACTCGGTCTTCTTGCTTTACACAAAAGCAATTTCAAGACTCCTTTGGGACAACACTCGTCATCCCACGAAGATCAAGTAGTGAAAAAGACTTGGTTTACGGAAAAGGAGATCAGTTCAAGCGAATCATTTCTTAGAAGAAGATGAAGATGACAACGGGCCTATCCTCAACACATTCAGATATAGTCCAGAGACACTGGGTATCATGAAGAAGTGGGGGTACGACTTGACACAAGGAGAAGGTCTATGTTTCGGGCGAGGTCCTCGAGTCCCTCCTAAAGCGGCATATGTCCCAAAAGGGAAGCCAGATAACTACTATGCATTTAGAAGGGGATTGGGATACGAATCCTCCTCAGAAGATGAATGCTCATGGCTAATTGATGATAATCCACCTGATGAGGGAGACGGACATTAAATGCGATTCTTGGCTTGGGATTACGACACCGACCTGGAGAAGCTTTCAAGGCTTTGATGTCAAATATGGCTACGGTCGATCCTGCTACTATTGAGGGTGATGAAGATATGTCAACATGGGAAGACCCATGGATCCATCAACTCGAGGCGGTTTGGGGATAGATTGAACAAAGAGAACCCCCACTAAGGGCGAGTTAGTCGAGGTTAATATGGGTGATGAGGAGCATCCTAAGCTCATAAACATCAGCAATACTCTTCCCTCGAAGAGAAAGAAGAGTTGATCGCCCTAATCGGGAGTATATCGATGTATTAGCTTGGAGTTATGAGGACATGCGGGACTCGACCCTAATGTAGCGACACATCGCCTCAACATCAAGGTGGATGTCAAACTGTCAAGCAACCACAAAGGCGGTTTAGTCCACAAATCTTGCAGGCAATGTCGGCGAAGTGAAGAAACTCATAGAATCGGATTCATCGAGGAAATTCAACATCCGGATTGGGTGGCGAATATAGTCCGGTCATGAAGAAGAATGGTTCGTCGGGATGCAGTATGGACTCTGAGATCTGACGGCTGCCCAAAGGCGACTTCCCTCTTCCAATCACCGATGTCATAGTCGACAATACGTGTGGATTTGAAAGAATGTCGTTCATGGATGGTTTCGGGTATAATCAAATCAAGATGCACCGATGGCGTAAACACCGTTGAAGCCCATCGGTATATTTTGCTACGGTCATGCCATTCGGCTTAAAAAGAGCGCCGGCGCAACATACCGGCGAGCAATGGCGGAGATCTTTCAAGATCATCTCGGAAAAGCGGTCGAATGCTACGTCGGCGACTTAGTCGTAAAAGCGTGACAAAGGAGATCACATCAAAGATCTTAGAGCGGTATTGAGCTCATGCGAACTCATCGCCTAAAGATGAATCCCGCCAAATCCTTCCTTGGAATGTCCGTGGCAAGTTCCTCGGTTTAAATCGTCACCGACAAAGGAATCCACGTCGATCGACAAAGTGAAGGCGATTCAAGAATTGCAACCTCAGAAATTTGAGAGAACTTCGAGGGGTTACAAGAGGCGATTGGCGTACATCCGGCGGTTCATATCGAACTTATCAGGAAGTGCCAACCGTTCTCCAAGTTGAACAAGAAGAGGCGTGTCGTTTATTTGGGGCGGCGCATGTCGGCGTTTGAAGAGATAAAATCGTATCTCGCTAAACCTCCTGTTCTTGTTGCACATGTCGGAAAACCGTTTTGATCTACGTCAAGGCAGCGGATCACTCGTTAAAGCGCTTTACTCGCGCAAAGGCGGCGATAGCGGATCCGAAACGGCGATGTATTATCGGCGAACATTAGTCGGTGCCGAAGTCTCGATATCCAATGGTCGAAGCAAAGGTTTCATTGGTGTTCGCGATTCGAAGATGCGACACTATTTAGTCGGACAAGCGATTTATGTTATCTCTAGCGTAAATCCGGTCCGAATATTTATGACCGGCCTCTCAATGAGTTGGCGTTTGGCAAAATAGGCTTTGCTTTTGTCCCAATATGACTTGCACTTCAAACAGAAGTCGGTCAAAGGACAAGCGATTCGATCTCTTGACCTTGACCGACAGCGGGCGGTGAAGCTATATGATGATCTCGGATGAAGTTGAAGTCAACACTACATCGCACCAACAAATATGGCGATTGTATTTTGTGGAGCTTCTCGGGCCACTAATGTAGCAAGTACCCCCGGACGTTCTAAAATCTCCGCTGGAGTCGGAGTTGTCTTGATTTCCCCGGGGAATCATGTCATGCCCCGTGCTTATTCACTCACCGAACCCTGTTCCAATAACGTAGCCGAATACAACGCGTTACTTATCGGACTTAGCTTCGCCAAGGAGCCGGGGTCGAATATCTCGAAGCATCTGGCGATTCTGGCCCGATAGTTAAGCGGGTTCGTGGTGACTACGAGGTCGTGAACTGATCTAATCCCTATCATCAGATAGTTGTTGAAATGGCGGACTCATTCGAAGGATTCTTCATCGAATATATCCCACGCCTCCAAAACGCTCACGCAGATGCACTAGCGGCGTTAGCTGTGTCGTTAGCACAACCTTCCGAGACCGAGCAACTAGTTACGGTCAGGACTCACCAACTCTTCGTACCATTATACGATGAGGCACAAGAAGGTAAAGGGGTAGTTACCAAAGAAGTACATGCAACCCAAACCAAGTTGGAGCCCGAGATTGGCGCTTTCCTATCATCGACACGCCTTACATGGTATTCTACCGTAAGACGGAAGGAGAGAGAGTCAATCCGCGAAGAGCTCCAAGATTCTTTTACAACACGTAAACCCGTGATGCTATATCGCCGGGTACGATGGTCTTTACTCGATGCCTCTCAAACAAAGAGGCGTAAGAGGTCCTTCTGAAGCACACGAAGGTGAATGTAGTGCGCACCGGCTGGTCCCAAGCTCTACGAGCGAATCAGGAGAATGGGCTACTTTTGGCCCACGATGATTAATGATGCAGTCGAGTACGCTCGGAAATGCCATGCGTGTCAAATTCACGCGAATTATATGCATCAGCCGCCAGAGTAGCCAGATCCTTCGCCACATCCTCGCCATTCGAGACATGGGGAATGGACGTTGTAGGTCCCATTTTCCTCCATCGCTAAAGGAGATCGGTTTATTCTAGCGATCACCGACTACTTCTCCAAGTGGGCTGAAGCAATCCCACTAAAAGAGGTCAAGGCGAGTACCGTCGTCAGATTCATCAAACACCATGTCATCTATCGACATGGTGTCCCAAGACGGATCGTGCATGACAACGGTCCCCAATTTATCGCCAATTCCTTCATCGGGTTTTGCGAAAAATTCAAGATACAAGATGTCTCGCCGATGTTCTATAATCCAAAGAAATAATGGGTTAGCCGAGGCGCTCAACAAGACGATAATCAAGATTTTTCAAAGCTTGTGAAGAATAACAAGCGAGACCGACGATAAACTCTGAGAAGCACTCGGGCATATCGCACAACGCAGACGCACGCCAACAGAGCTACCCCGCACTCTCCGTTTACGTGTGAAGCAATTCTCCGTTGGAAATCCAGATCCGCCACTTCGCCGCCTTGCAAATGTAGATGACGACCAAGAACAACATCAAAACGCCTCAAGAACTTGAGATGTTAGATGAGAAGCGCCCGAGGCTCAACAATGCATTGAGTTCTATCAAGCTAGAATGTCGAGGGCTTTCAACAAGAAAGTTCGAAAAGAACCTTTAAGGAGGGAGATCTCGCCGCTAGACTACCGATAATTCTCAACTCAAAAGAAAGGTAAATTCGAACCCAATGGGAAGGACCGCTTATAATAGACACAGCCTATTCAAACGGTGCATATCGCCTTATCACACGACGGCTAAGCAATTAATGCCGATAAATGGAAGTTTCAAAAGTATTATCCTTAATACATTCAGGATAACCCATTTTGATGGGAAGTTCCTCAGAGAATATCTCACTCATTTTTATGAGGATAACCCTAAGTTATCGTGTTTTCCTCCAAAATTCTCTCACCGATCAAATTCATTGACGGTGGGCCCACTAAAATCTCCTAGTCCAACCACCAAGAAATTCCCCTCTCGATTCCTTCCACTAACGAGGTTCACTTTCGATTCTGGTTAGCAATCCTACAAAAGCGAAAGCTATCCATACCCTTCCAAGATTCTCGGAGTGGAGACCCCACTCTTAGTTTCTCATCGGGAAATAGAATACATTCTTCCTTTCCCACCTTCACCTGGAGATAGGACATATCCTTCCTCTTGAAGCAAGAGATAGAATACATTCTTCCTCTCTTGTCTTAGATTCTGAGTGGAGATCCCACTCTTAGTTTCATCTTTCAAGATTCTCAAGATGGAGATCCCATTTTCAGCCTCTTTCACCGAAACAGACAAAAATCTTTCCTTTCCAGCACCCGGAGATAGGAGACAAGATCCTCCTTCCTCTTCATCAATAAGAGATAGGATACAAAACCTTCCTCTCTTATTTTCGTGAGCACCTGGAGATAGGACACAAAACCTTCCTCTCTACCGCAAGAGATAGGATACAAAACCTTCCTCTCTTGTTCATCCCTTACCCGGAGATAGGAGACAAGATCCTCCTTCCTCTCCACCTTCGGGAAATAGAATACATTCTTCCTTTCCCACCTCAATCAACCTTACGCCGGTTCAACCCTTCTCCGGTCAAAAGAAGGGGCCAAGATTCATCTTGGGGTATTTTATCCCAAGCCTAAGAAGGATAAAGCCAGCGCCTCACAGCGTTGCGGTTTAGTCTTTCTCCATTGAAGAAGACACCGAGTTCGATTCGGGCATTTTATCCCGGCCTAAGAAGGGATAAAGCCAACGCCACACGCTGCTGCCGGTTTAGTCTTTCTCCGATTGAAGAAGACACCGTGAGTTCGATTCGGGCATTTTATCCCAAGCCTAAGAAGGGATAAAGCCAGCGCCTCACAGCGTTGCGGTTTAGTCTTTCTCCATTGAAGAAGACACCGAGTTCGATTCGGGCATTTTATCCCGGCCTAAGAAGGGATAAAGCCAGCGCCTCACAGCGTTGCGGGTAGTCTATTCCGTGATAAAGACGGCTTCACGATTCAACATCGTAGCATTAAGTCTAAGAGAGTTTCATTCTTTTAGCACAACGCTGTGTGTAGAATGGATTCGGATAATCTACATGCTAGCCCAACTCAAGCGGTAGTTGGTAAAGGCTAATCAAACCGCTGAGGGTCGGGTCGGCCAATAACCCTAAAGTCGACGCCTAACACACGCCGCCGGTTTAGTCTTTATCCGATTGAAGAAGACACCGAGTTCGATTCGGGGCATTTTATCCGAAGCCTAAGAAGGGATTAAGCCGCGCTCACCGCAGCGTTGTAGGGCGATCTCTGCCCGTAAAAATCTTGAGCCTATGAATTCAATATCATAGCAACAAGTCTAGAAGAGTTTCATTCTTCGGCCTAGCGTCCGCGTCGGAGCGGATCGGATAATCCGCACGCTAGCCCAACTCAAGCGGTAGTTGGTAAAGGCTAATCAAATCCGTTGGCGGTGAGGGTTTGCCAAAATCCTATAAGTATTATGGTTAATTATTTACGACAAAATAAAAAATCATAATAGAGCACAAAAGAGGACGGAAATATGTTTTATCGATAAAAGGCTGAAGTTACACAAGTTTTCTAAACGGCAGATTTGTGACAAAGAAATACTTTATTGAGAAAGCTTCTGAAGTTCCTCTGGCTTCGACCACGAAAGCCTCCTCGCCGCCATTAAGGGCCTCCATGATCTCCTTCTTGATATCAACCGCTTACGCCCGAGAGTTCAAATTTCGCACGACCGCAGAGTCTTTTCTTTGTTGGCCTTCATCGGCTTCAAGGCGATCAGGCCCTCCCTCGCCGCTTGGAATTCTGTTCGAGCTCTACTATCCTCGCATCGTGACACAAGACCAAAATGTCTCACGGAAGATGAAGCTTCAATGACAATAGTCTCCAAATGATGCGCTGGTCTGTTGCATTTGAACTTGAGTCGATAATAGCGCAAGCATCTGTTAATTTGTCGGGCGAGCCTCTCTATCTCTATATATGAGGGGAGCCCCGGCTACTTCAAAATCTTGTAGACTTTGGAGCTTAACCTCTAAATGGTCGAAATCATCGACAATGGGACTGGGCGGACTCAATCTTCGGATGTTCTTCGGGCAGCAGCCCTACTCCAAATAGGATTACGAGTATAAACTAGTTCCTAGAGAAGTTCTGGAGAATATTACCATATTCTTAAGGATAACTTCGATAACCCTCAATTTTCTCGGCTGTGGGACCTCAAGGAGGATAAAATTACGGCGAGGCTTATATCGGCCGGACAGCGCTCTACCTCGAAGGACTCCTCCCATGTATCGGTGCCGATTCATGCATCGCCACCAGGGCCTACCAATCAACAATTGGGAAGAATACCTCCCACCGTGGATGAACACTGCTTAGCAGTAATGCGATGCGGCGCCAACCAGCGTCGTCGGCGAAGGATTCACCGATCAGCGGTTCGGATCGAAGAATTCCCGATCAGCGGAGGAACCTCGATGGTCAATTGGGCGACAATCCACAGACACGAGTCAGCGGCAAATGAACTCAATTAGCTACGCTTGAAATTCGACAACGGTCAAGCAATAAATGCGCGCTTAGGTATATCCTACAAAACGGAGAACCCGAGAGAATTGGAGGAATCAAATATCGAGCCAACCTCAAAAGAAATTCATCTATCGACTTCGGTCGAGATTTCGACAACGGTCGACAAAAATGCAAGATCGTAATACCTTCAATCCTACAAAGCACCGGAAAGACAAGGGAATGGAGAGATCAAACGCCGTGGTCATTCACAAGTCCTATCACGCCAATTAAAGAGTGAAGGGTTCATCATGTCCAAAGCATCCTGCACTCATCAAGAATCGAGACCGAGACGCTTTGGAGGGGCTCAAATAGGCAAAATTGCTTATCAAGCATTCAACAAGACTCAGAACGGTGGGTTGACAACCGACGATCCATCCGCGGCGCACCCGTAACGCCGCCGACGGATTACGCCGCGAAAACGATAAAGCCAGTCGACGAACCCATGAAGTGAGTCGGCGAGGCGCACGAAATAAACGACGCCGTGGAGAAAACCCGACGACGGCTCAACGAGGCGAAGTTGGCTAAACTCAAACGCCGACGACGGAATCAATCAGACTTAGTCCGTCGATGCAAACGAGCCGCTCGAAGTTCGAAGTTGATCGGATACGACTCAAACACAACGGCGACATCACCGAGAAACCAAGCCCTAAGACCGGAAACGACGAAAAAATGACTCAAACCGACGAACGGACCTCGCCAAATGACCGAGGTGGCTCGGCCAGTGGCCGAGGTGGCTCGGCCAACATGGCCGAGCCTCCTCGGCCAAGTGGCGAGGTGGCTCGGCCAACATGGCCGAGCCTCCTCGGCCAGTGGCCGAGGTGGCTCGGCCAACATGGCCGAGCCTCCTCGGCCAGTGGCCGAGGTGGCTCGGCCAACATGGCCGAGCCTCCTCGGCCAAGTGGCGAGGTGGCTCGGCCAACATGGCCGAGCCTCCTCGGCCAGTGGCCGAGGTGGCTCGCCATTGGCGAGCCACCCCCTTGAGATGTATAAATAGGGGGTCTTGGTGGTTCGGGGATTTTTGGATTTGGGCGACTGAAGAGCCCTCACAGATCTACGACGACGATTCGAGCACCGGCGAGCTCAAGTCCGCCGACGCCGATCTATAGGCGGAGGGTAAGATAACTCGGTCGAACTACGATACCCTCTAGGTTAAGCTTCGCCTTAATCTCGTGGATAGCGCCAGGATTTCTCCTTGTAGATTCACCCGCCCGCGATCCTCTCCTTCGTGAGTGTGATCCCCGCAGCGATCCTCTCCTTCGCGGAGTGTGATCCTCAGCGCTTCGCTTCCTTCGCGGAACGAGCCCTCTACGCTCAGAAGTTCCGTAACCCGGTTTACACCAGGATCGGAATTGCGCGGTGGTCAACGGACGAACAAAAAGTCCCCGACACAGGCAAAGAACCCACGCAAGCGAGGATCCCGGAAAATAGAGATCCTCGTGTTTGTTCACAAAAGGAAGAAAGTTGTAATTTTCGTTTTCATTGTACGCCTAAAATAAAGGCATTTCTTTTGTTTGAAATTTTGTTGTAGGCCAAAGAAGCTGTAAGCGAGTTCAAACGAGCAATGAATAACCAACCAACTTTCCCCGCGAACACGGTGCCCATCCTCTTATTATAAGCCCTTGATCCCTCGTTCTTTTTTCAAATTCTGAGAGCCATAGCTCCACCTCAAAAAGCCTTTCTCTGTCTTTGATCACCCAGATGAACGGACGATGAGAAGCCTCCAAGCCCAATCCTATCTCAAGAAGCTGGGCATGAATTGTTCGAACAAGACTGCCAAAGCTCACATAAACTACCGAGCCTTGTTTCATCAAGTCAAGCCACCTCAAGCAATGATCCTTGCTAATAGAGGCTTTGTTCCCCCTCGAAGCCATGTCTTCAACATCTCTACTGAAGTCGGACAACGGTCCAATAGTCCACACCTTCTTCCCTATAGTATTTCGATACAATTCACAATACAACGTCTCTAAACCATCGAAGTATTGACAACCACACCGCCGATGCCAACTCGCCTCCCTAATCGCTTCACATGTTCAACCATCACCGGCACTTCAAGAAGCTTCACAGCTACCGCTGCTATCGCTGATCCGGATAGGGTAATCCAGAACCGCAAACGGCTCATTCTCATCTTTCGTATCCTCTATCTCCTTACAACTACGGATACCACGTAAACAAAGAAGGGAAACATCCGCATCCATGGAACATGAACTGGGATGTTAAACTCCCGCAACATCTTGAGTCCAAGAGTTAACCAGATCGACGCAAATGCGTGGGAGGTGGCTCGGCCAACATGGCCGAGCCTCCTCGGCCAAGTGGCCGAGGTGGCTCGGCCAACATGGCCGAGCCTCCTCGGCCAAGTGGCCGAGGTGGCTCGGCCAACATGGCCGAGCCTCCTCGGCCAAGTGGCCGAGGTGGCTCGGCCAACATGGCCGAGCCTCCTCGGCCAAGTGGCCGAGGTGGCTCGGCCAACATGGCCGAGCCTCCTCGGCCAAGTGGCCGAGGTGGCTCGGCCAGTGGCCGAGGTGGCTCGGCCAACATGGCCGAGCCTCCTCGGCCAAGTGGCCGAGGTGGCTCGGCCAGTGGCCGAGGTGGCTCGGCCAACATGGCCGAGCCTCCTCGGCCAAGTGGCCGAGGTGGCTCGGCCAACATGGCCGAGCCTCCTCGGCCAAGTGGCCGAGGTGGCTCGGCCAGTGGCGAACCACCCTTGAGATGTATAAATAGGGGGTCTGGTGGTTCGGGGATTTTTTGGATTTGGGCGACTGAAGAGCCCTCACAGATCTACGACGACGATTCGAGCACCGGCGAGCTCAAGTCCGCCGACGCCGATCTATAGGCGAGGGTAAGATAACTCGGTCGAACTACGATACCCTCTAGGTTAAGCTTCGCCTTAATCTCGTGGATAGCGCCAGGATTTCTCCTTGTAGATTCACCCGCCCGCGATCCTCTCCTTCGCGGAGTGTGATCCCCGCAGCGATCCTCTCCTTCGCGGAGTGTGATCCTCAGCGCTTCGCTTCCTTCGCGGAACGAGCCCCTACGCCTCAGAGTTCCGAACCCGTTTACACCAGATCGAATTGCGCGGTGGTCAACGGACGAACAAAAGTCCCCACACGTGCAAAGAACCCACGCAAGCGGGATCCCGAAAATAGAGATCCTCGTGTTTGTTCACAAAAGGAAGAAAGTTGTAATTTTCGCTTTCATTGTATGCCTAAAATAAAGGCATTTCTTTTGTTTGAAATTTTGTTGTAGGCCAAAGAAGCCGTAGTTGTTCAAACGAGCAATGAATAACCAACCAACTTTCCCATGAACACGGTGCCCATCCTCTTATTATAAGCCCTTGATCCCTCGTTTTTTCAAATTCGAGAGCCATAGCTCCACCTCAAAAGCCTTTCTCGTCTTTGATCACCCGGATGAACGGACGATGAGAAGCCTCCAAGCCCAATCCTATCTCAAGAAGTCGGGCATGAATTGTTCGAACAAGACCGCCAAAGCTCACATAAACTACCGAGCCTTGTTTCATCAAGTCAAGCCACCTCAAGCAATGATCCTTGCTAATAGAGGCTTTGTTCCCCCTCGAAGCCATGTCTTCAACATCTCTACTGAAGTCGGACAACGGTCCAATAGTCCACACCTTCTTCCCTATAGTATTTCGATACAATTCACAATACAACGTCTCTAAACCATCGAAAGTATTGACAACCACACCGTCAGATGCCAACTCGGCCTCCCTAATCTGCTTCACATGTTCAACCACTGCTGGCAGCTTCAAGAAGCTTCGCAGCTGCGCCTGCGTTATCGCGACTGTGATAGGCAATCCAGGAACCGCAAACGGCTCATTCTCATCTTTCTTCGTATCCTCTATCTCCTTACAACTACGGATACCACGTAAACAAAGAAGGGGGAAACATCCGTACCCATGGAACATGAACCTGGGGATGTTAAACTCCCGGGCAACATCTTGAGTCCAGTAGTTAACGAGATCAGACACAATGCAGGTGGGAAGAGGCTCATGGGATCGAAGGTGGAGAACGAGGGGGTCGCGAAGCATGCACATCACGTCGAGGAAGTTCTTGAATTGGTCGTTGTTCGAGAACATGTCCATGTTTTCGTAGCCATCGGGGAGGCCAACCTCGGTGGCTGGGAATCGGAGAGAAACGAAGTTGACAGGTAAGCCGGAATGCTTGACCTTGTCGATGGTGGGGCCTACGCGTGCAGAGTTGGCGGGGGTGGTGACGAGGGTGACCATGGCTCCGTGGGTGGCGAGGAGTTGGGCCATGTCGATCATGGGGATCATGTGGCCTGGTGCCAATAAAGGGACCAGAACAAAGTGAGGCTTTGTCATGTGGAGATGAATCAAGAAGCAAGAGGCAGTGATTTGCAATGGGGGAAGGAGGTAGAGGATGAAAGGGGTTGGCCTTCCTTGTCTTCTATAAAAACTATTGTCTAAGCGGCTGTTTGGTTACTTTCCTCCACTTTTCAAAACCCACTTTCCTTCACTTTTTTGTGTTTCCGTCACTTTCTTGGGAGAGTGTTTTTTGTGTTTGTTTCGTAAAGAAAATGGGAAAAAGTAGGTTTTCCATCACTTTCCTTAGTTTGGTTCAAATTAAAAAGACAAGAAAATATTTAATGTGTGACTTGATTCCCTCATTTTCTTGTGTTTGGTTCAACCTAAAAAATAAAGGAAAGTGGGGTGTGGTCACCATGGTGTGCTTACCACTCAAATAGGACAAAATATTTGTGAAACATAAGTGAGGTGAGAATACCAACCTTTTGAGGGTTTAAAAAATTCCGAAATCATACCACTTGAGGTAGGAATTTAAAAATGTTTATCAAATTGAGGGACTAATTATAAATATAAGGTAGTAATTTGTAAAATTCACAAAGATTTGAGGGAATAAATATGAACATTTAATCGAGTAACTCCAAATCTATAATTATTCGAGAGACTAATGTAAGTTTTTATAAAACCATTTGAGAGACTAAATTCAAAATATGAACATTGGAGGGAGGAAATTGAAATTTTTTAAAGATGTGGGGGCCTATTTATAAATTTGGGGTCTATTTATAAATTTAAGGGGTAATTTGCAATAGAGATTTTAGTAAATAAATTCAACCAATTATGGACATTTAGGAGGGTAATTCCAAACCTCTAAAGATTTGATAGACTAATAATAAGTTTGTTGAAGTAATTTTCAAAATTTGAACAATATTAAAGAAAATAAGTGCAAATATTTTGATAATGATTGACTAGTATATATGCTTGTGAAGTTGAGGGGCCAATATGTAAAAATCACCACTTTATAGATTTCACGGGACTACTAGTCCCGTGAAAATTGCAGCTGCATTTTTCACGGGACTAGTAGTCCCGTTCATTCTGGGCCTAGTAAACGGGACTACTAGTCCCGTAGAAAATGCAGCTGCATAATCATTAATATTCTTGTGTGAAATGGCATAACATTGCAAGCCCAACTTTCAACGGACCCAGGAATAACTCATTTGCAATATTGGAATAATATATATCAATGTAGCTAATATGCTATCCAAAATTACATAAGCACTCAACGACATATGAGCTCTCATCACATAAACAAAAAATCCCTTCGGATACTTGATACATAAGCGTTTCAGAAAGAATTTTGTTCTTTCTTCAGAAAAGTGGCTCCTCAAGCTGCTGCCCCTGGATCACTAGTCACACCCAAGAAATCATCTTTTATGGTGCCGATGCAGAATTGCAGTAAGAAAGAAAGCACAAGATTAGAAAAATTGTTCCTATGATCTTAGAAATGAGACTTAATTTAAAACCTTTTTAATGCAATTGGTAAACCCATTTATACCCAATTAAAGCCTTTTTTACAGGTTTTTGTGATTGAAGAACAGGAGATAGTTTGCTACATAGATGAGAAGGGGGAGCTAATCTGTGAGGGGTATGATGAAGGCCCAAGATTCACTTGGCAATCACATAGTTCAAATCATCAAAGGTAATTGGCAAAACAGAAATAAAGTACTCAAATCAATTGAAGTATATAAACTACATGAAATATATGAATTCAACGTATCCATCGAATCCATATACAATTCCAGCTATTGAGCTTGGGACTAATTTGAAACTTCAAAAATAATAAAATAACATTAGCAAAAGAATGAAAATAAACTTGTTTAATTTTCAGCTAGGGGAAGGGATACAATGTTACAACTAGTAATGATGTCGATGCGGAACAAAACAATATCAATTTGTAACACCTATGCCTCTATGAGTACTTTCAAAACAATATCGATGCATGACCAAACACCGTGACTAAGGTATCGATTTTGATAGGATGCATTACGTAATTTTCTAGATAGTAGTTGTTACCAATTTCACTGGCCTTTGGCTTTGTATTTAGAAACATCTTGTAATTTCAAAATTGATAACTTCATATCTAAATTATTTTCTTTTTAAATTTTCACCTATAACTCAAACTCTATGAATAAGTTATCATGAAAAGTTTATGAAATAAATACTAACAGTCATAGGGTTAGGATCTAAAATTCTTTGTATCAATCTCGTCGCTCTAGGAAAAAACCAAGATGGGCATGAAAATTCAGCATTTGAAATCTGCAAATAGAAAGGATGTCAATAAACAAATATATGAATGTAAAGAACATCTATTTCTTAAAGTAAAATATTAATTACCTTTTTCATACAATCTCATGAGATTAGAATCATCAAAAGGCAAATAACCAGAAAACAAGACAAATAAAAGCACCGTTCCCAAATCATCCGATACAACCACGTAACAAGCAAATGAAAAGACGAGGTGACATAACAATTCGTTTCTGTAAGTTTAGAAAAATTCAGTCGCTTAGATGTAGTTTCAAGAATTAACTCAAAGTTTGTTGCTCAATTA
The DNA here is from genome assembly GCA_012295165.1 of Asparagus setaceus. Taxonomy (NCBI): domain Eukaryota; kingdom Viridiplantae; phylum Streptophyta; class Magnoliopsida; order Asparagales; family Asparagaceae; genus Asparagus; species Asparagus setaceus. The sequence goes on along the minus strand of CM022703.1, from coordinate 14,021,951 downwards.
ACATAATTGGTAGATATTAAAGAGAAGCTCAGATGTCATCGCATCTGAGAGAGTAACCTTCATATTATTGGTAGATTTCCAAAAATCAAGAGTCAACAAATCTCCTCAACACTTAAACAACAACAACAACAAGAAGAAGAACACAGCCTTTGGGTCGTGTAAAATCTTTGAGCCCTTCAATTATTGAAGAAGATGACAATTCTGTTGTATATCGAGCAACCTTATTGAAGGACAATCACATTCGACATACCAAGCATTGCAATGTTGATAGCTAGTATAACAACTAGCATAACAATAAAATCAATAGATGAGAAAGAGTGAGGGTTTTAGGATGGCTAGCCTTAATATTTTATCAATCAACAATCAAGAAGTTCAAATTCCACACCCAAAAATGATTAACATGCAAGCTATTCTTCACATTATATACAAGAAAATTACTAATTTTGTACTTAAAACAAACTCCCATAAGCTCATCTACTCAAAGAAAAAAAATATAGTAAATTTGGTGAAATTCATGGGTTGGGAATTTTAATTTTTAACAACAATAAAATCCAACAATTAAAATCCCAACACCAAAACCCTAAATTAATCAATTTATCAAAGATCTACTAACCTAAAAATAAAAATTAAACAAATTACCTCTAAATAACAGTTGAATCCTTGATTGGAAGATAAATAGGGCGCCGCCTTTGCAATCAAGGAGGGTAGATGGTAGAATCCCAGGCGATGGCGGGATCTGAATGGGAGGGAGGAGGAGAAGGGGCTAGAGACGGAGAATTGATCGCCTGAGGGTTTAGAAAGGAGTCAATGGGAGGGTGGAGGGGGAGGGAGGGGTCGAAAGGGTGGAAAGGGAGAAGAGTGGGGCTGGTTAGTGGAGGAGATGGAAGGAGGGGGGAGGGTGGACAATGGACAATGGACAATGGACAATGGACAATGGACAATGGACAATGGAGGGAGGAGACGGAGGAGGGAAGAAGAACGAGAGAGAGGGTGAACGGATGGAAATGGTGAGAAAGGAAAGTTTCTTTCTCCCCAGACCTACCAAAAGAGCGGAAAATTTTCTACTGAAAATCCTACGTGGCTCTTTACTTTCTCTCACTTTCCTTTGTACTTTTGCCAACCAAACAAATTGATTGTGGAGTAAAATGCAAAATTTTCTCACTGCCGCTTTCTAGAGAGGTTTTCTACGCTTTTGACCAACCAAACAGCCCCTAAAAGTCGGATGGTTTTTTTCATCTTCCGTTTCTACCCCTTGATGTGTTTTATGATGTGTTCTATCGATATCATTGCTATTGGGTTTGAGGGCATTATGAGGAGAAAGTGGCCAAATTTCATCATTTTCTATTCACAGCTTCTTCCCATCTTTGCCCTTGGCGCTTCCTTCTATATTTGCCTTGGATTTGAGGGATATTTTGGGAAGATGAGGTTAGCCAAAATTCAGCCCATGTTCCCTACTTCTTTCTTAGGTGCATTTATTTCCTCAATCTCCGTGGGCATGGCCTAGGTTAGGTACACCACGCCCATACATTGTACTCTGAAAGTTGGGTTGATGGGATGCAAATAGTGTTCAGCAATGATGGTGTAGGAATGGGTTGGGATGGCTATGTACTTAAATTGGCTTTTTTTTCTATTTCATTTGATATGGACGCTTATAAAGAAAAGAAGCTTGATGGGTTGTGGAGATGAAAAGGATCTCGATAATTGGGTTGGAGGCCAAAGACCGTAACAAAGAATTGGAGGGTGCAAGATTCTTTTTGCAGGTAGGTTTCTAACTTTCAACCTATTTTGAGGGTTCATGTGTAATTAGGAAATTTACACGATTCTTAGTTGAAATTAGTCCGCTGTTGCCCTTTTAATGTGAATTAGTTTCTTCTTTGTCGGTTAATTGAAATTCTAGGACCCTTGATCAAGTGATGTTCTATCTCTTCTCCCAAGTAATTATCCGATTGAGATGGCGGTGGGAATCACCGTAAGGTTCTCCAATTCATTTTCTTAAATTTCATTTTATTTCTTCTAGGGATAATTGGTGATACTGTTGATGCTTTTTTGGGTTAAAGGCACTATCTTTGATCAGATGTGCGTGATGCATTTTTGATATTTGTTCACATACTTACTGGACTTTTGTTTGTTACAAAGCGATTTGTTCCGTTGAAAGGTGCGATAAATAGATGGCAGGGATGAAAATTGTTTGATATTTGTACTATATAATTTGAAATCGGCTAAATATGGGTATTTAGAAAAAAAAAACTGGTGAGTAATTTGGTTTCATACGAAATATTAGCTAAACTCATGATCAAATTATTGAAACTATAATAACAAAAGTACCAATTTCATATTTCACATGCACTATTTTTCTTTGTATGACCTTTGATGCTTATAACTTTCAAATTATGTATTGCAATGGTGGCTTGGTTGTTGTTGTTGTTGTACCATTAGTTTTACTCGCTAATTAGCACTATACTTTATAGTTTGCTACTTTGCACTTATATACCTTCACTTTTTTGAAAGCACTTATATATCAAAGTTTCTAAAATTTGCTCTTTAAAACCTCATGTTATGCAACTGGAATTTTCTCAATTTCCCATATGGCACGATAAATGATTTTAAAACTTTTAGCACTTGATGTTTGTTGAACTTATAGTTAAACCCACCATAATTCTATATCAAAAATATAATTTGGGAAGGTTTAAAATAGAATTAAGGTATGTGTAACAAGAATTCAATCAAATATTAAGGTATAATAAGTTTTAAAATTAGTTTCGAAAGTGTCACATGGGAAAATCCGAGTAAAATTCTCATATTTGCATAACAGAGGGTAAAGTTCGAACTTATTGAAACTTTAGGACATATTAGTGGCAAGGCTACAAAAACAAGTGAGGGTTTAGCCTTTTCACATTTTGCTAATGTTGGCTCCATTATAATCAATATTGATAATATACTAAAGCGTGTATCATATTAACTATATAAAAGGAAACATTGTGAATGGATAGTGACAATGTAAATCAAATGTAAGGCGAAGTAAAGGCTTTGTGATATTAGTCAATCCCTTTCGCCAAACCGATCTTGCTTTGAAGCTCAAAAGAGTTCTCTATGATAATGAAGAGGACATTTTTTTAAAGGACTTGATATAACCGCATATTTCAGAAATCTCGCCTATTACGTAAAGGGAAGTAAATAGTTGGTTGGATTCCCATTGTTCTTCAATACATTGAAAAAACATGGGAATGGGTACCTCTACAATCTAAGGATACATATGACAGGCGACAAACTTTCTTGCAAAATTCATTGATGAGGTCTTTGTGAACTTATACCTATTACTCATTTTAGAGTGTTCTTAATTCCCTAATACCTAATTTCTTTTTAAATATCATTGTTTCAGTTTGCATAATGCGTTGCTGATTTTGGGGCGATATGGTTTTAGTATTTGGAGGGAGTTGTGTTTCAGAATGCAGGAGATGATCTTTTTTTAACCATATGTCCCAGCTTGCAGGAAGTATTGGTAGTTTGTAAAGTCTGTAGGGGATACTATGTTTAGTTTTTTATGTTGCTCTGGTTTTTTAGAGGGACAGAATGGTCTGTTTAGTCAATTTTAAGCTTGTAGGATAGGAAGTGCATTGCTGGATTTGTAAATCCCATGTATGTGTGGGTATATTTGTGAAGATAATTTGAGCAATATATTCTTACTTAGCTTCCTAAAAAACAAAATATCTTCAAAGCACTAATTCTTGCTTGGTCGATGAAATGTCAGGTTCCAAATTTTCTCACTACACTACTGAATTTTTGTGTGCTTTCAAATATAAGTATGGATAAGTGAATTTTTTTTACAACTATTACTTCATTATATATTAAACTCATGACCATATATTTTTGAAGTGCAAATCGGTGTTGTCATTATGGAATTCTTTGTTGCATTGTTTTCATTTGAATGATAGGCCCAGTGATCTGTGTGATTTATGGTATGTATGGTATCTGCAAAAAGTTGTCTCTTGCAAAGATTACGTTGGGATGTTTATGTTTGTGCTTTGTTTTAGAGCATATGGTATGAGAGCAATTTAAGAATTTTTTTATTATAGGAGGATGCATGCGGTAGATGTATTGAGGTGAATTTCTCATTATTCTTCTCTTAGGCTAGCTAGGTAATCACCCAGCCTAATATCGAGTTACTATTTGTTATTCGAGGTGCAAGAACAAGAGGTCACCTAGAAAGCCGCGGCAACATGAAGTTATTTTTGCTGATGATGAGGTAGTGGGGATCACTGATGAGAATTTGGTTGTTGGGGAGTAATATGACATAGTATTGGTGTACACGAGGTAGATTTGTACAAAATATGATGGTTTTTTAGCTTGTTTGGGGAAACTGGGTGATGTTATGATGGTTTTTTGTACTTAAACTTTGTAAATGCCAGTTACATCTTATGATTGGGGTTGTAACTCGGTGCTTGTATCCAATCAGTTTGTTGGTAATGGAAGGGTAAGGTGGAGTCTCAATTCCGAGACTGATTATTGTCTCATGTGCTAAATTGTGTTAATGAAATGTCTTTTTTTAAGTACACAAGATGGATCAAAGACTCCAACCATATAACATAGGGTTTTTGAGAAATTGCTCCCCCAAAACTTAAATGATTTGAAATAACTCGCCCAAAACTTATTATTTTGAGATAGCTCCCCCAATTCTTCTTTGTTACTACAAATAAGGACACCTTATATATTCTATGTTTTTATAATCGGTAAATTACACTAAACCCCCCAGAAATTTTAGACTTTTGCAAAAAAATCCTAATTTTTTGTAAAAAACTCCCAAACGGTGTAAATTTACTTTTTTCGGACTAAAATACCCCACCTTAAAAAGAGACCCTCCCACTTAAAATTTTATAACCTCTTCACCTTTTTCCCCAACTATAAAAAAATTACCGAGTAAAAGGCATTGAGGGAGTCAATCAGGTTTAGGGTTTCGTCGAAATCGGAACTTTACCGGAGCAGGAAGAAAAATAAAAATAAAATATTTATAACTAGGGCGGAATATATAGAAAAAGATAATAAATAAAATTTTAAGTGGAAGGGTCTTTTTTTAAGGTGGGGGTATTTTAGTCCACACAAAAAGTAAATTGACACCATTTGGGGGGTTTTTTGCAAAAGTTTGGGGTTTTTTTGTAAAAGTCTAAAAGTTTCTGGGGGCTTTAGTGAATTTACTAATTAAAAAACATAGAATATATAAGGTGTCCTTATTTGTAGTAACAAAGAAGAATTGGGGGAGCTATCTCAAAATAGTTAGTTTTGGGGGAGTTATTTCAAATTAGTTAAGTTTTGGGGGAGCAATATCTCAAAAACCCATAACATAATGTGTCTGTGTGTGTACTTTTATTTTTTCACCCTTCTTTATCCATAATGCTATAAGCAAAAAAGAAGTCAAATTTCCTTTCATCACTATGATAATTGAAATGAAATCATTTCATGGGAAATCTGTCTACAATTAATTTATATAGAGCTTGAGTTTTTTGCTTTTCCCCGCGTCACGCGGGGGATATTTGCTAGTAATAAATAAAACTATACGACGAAGGCCAGAGGCACAAGTGGGGATAGAGATGGAGACAATTTGGTAATTTTGAAAGTTAGTATTATTCGTCAAAAAAAAAAAGTTAGTATTATCCTATCAAGATCTATCTAACTTTTATTGTGGAAACACTGTATCATTTGGAATAAAAAACTACAAAGATAATAGATCTTGGCCTCTTGCCTAGTGCACTGATTGATTACTGATTTATGTTTGATAGATTAATTTCCACAACACATTACTCATGGCTAAACTCTCATTTTAGCCCAAAACGTGACACTCATCTACTACTTTAATCTAAAAAGTAACAAATTGGTGACATATAGGCCTTTTTGATCGGGGAGGCAATTTTAAAGGGGGAGAAAAAAAAAAGAATGTTATCAGATATGCTCCTCACATTTCTCATATTTTTAGATGTATCCACGCAAGTTTTAAAATTTATATTAAAAAAAACTCATTTATGATCATCTCTTCCACCATCTCCTCCTTCCTTCCCACCATCTCCTCCATTCTTTTCTCTTCCCAATCCTCAATCTCCCCTCGTCTCTCCCACTCTCTCTCCCTCCTTTCCCATATGCTTATTTTTATCTTCTCATTTCCTTTTTTCTCTAACCTTACCTATTCTTAACTTCTGCAACTTTTCTGAGTCTCTGATGTAGGACGCATAACAAGAAATATGTTCAAAGTTAGAGTCAATTTAGATTAGGAAATATATTTAAAGTTAGAGTCAATTTAGATTAGGAAACAAATTCAATTTTGATTCATGATTTGTTTCCTCTATTATAGGGAGTCTTTTCAGGGTAGGATTTAATACTTTCTATTTTTTTGTAATTCTAGTCTTAGTAGGAGTCTTATTTGTTATTCTATTTAAAAGAGGCATGTAACCCCAAGAGAGATATCTTTGAATTAATTAAATTTCTCTTGAAGAAAGTTTTTGTGTTTATTCTTCGAAGAAGTCCTCGTGGTAAGGCTTCTTATTTTTGAAGTCCCCGTGGTAAGGCTTCGTGTTATCACCGCTGCGTCAGTTGGTATCAAAGCACTGGTTCGTCCTGCACAATGGCTCAAAATAACAACGATCCCAATATTGTAATCGTCCAAACGCTCCAATTGATACAACAGCAGATGCAACAACAACTAGAGCAATCACGACAACAACATGAGTTGATGATGGAGATGCTTCGAAACTTACAGATTGGGACTAACCCTAGGCAACGGGCAGTTCCCCTGGCTGGAGGACCTGTTGGAGGTGCGGCCAATCCTCGCGATCCGCCGACTAGGGTTGGTTTGGACTCGGATTCTGAAGGGGAGGAAGATTTTGCTTTCAGACCAAACAATGATCGAAACAATGATCAAGGCCAGTACAACGATCGGTTCCCGAAGATCAAGGCCGATCTCCCTTTCTTTAGCGGAAATCTAGATGTGGAGGATTTTCTAGATTGGCTTGCTGAGGTCGAGAAATATTTCGACCTAATGAGAATTGCTGATAACTTACAGGTTAAATATGTTACCTACAAATTATGAAGTGGAGCGTCTGCTTGGTCGGAGCAATTTCAAAACAATCGCAGGCGCCAAAGCAAGCAACCTGTTCGCACTTGGAGACGTATGCGGGAGGCACTATGTCTATGATTTCTCCCGGCAGATTATGATCAAGTCCTTTATCAGAAGTTTCAAGATTGCAAGCAAGAGGATCGGACAGTCCAATAATATACCCAGGAGTTTTATAGGCTATTGGCATGAAAGAATCTGAACAAAACAGAGGGACAACAGATTTCCAGGTTTACCGGTGGACTTCACCTCGCCATCAAGGATCAAGTGCAGTTGACGACTGTATATAGCGTGGATGAAGTAATTAATCGTGCCATGAAGGTGGAAGCGCAACTCACCCGACCCAATAGATATCAGTCTAATTTTAGGAGGTTTGGTGAAACGTCGCGAGGGCAAAATATGGGGTATAAGCAGACTGCTGATAACCAGAATTTCACTCAAAAGGTTGCTGATGATAATAATATGGATTCAACCAAGCAAGAGAATCATAATTCCCAGACCCAGCCGAGGGGAGTTCAGCAGAATCGACGGGCTAATAATCCCTACGCTCAGAATCATGGGAATATATGTTATCGCTGTCAACAAACTTGGCATCTATCTAATAATTGTCCTAACCGTGGTAGAGTTAATATGATTGAAAGGGAAGACAGCGAAGAAGGTGAGCTTGAAACTGAGATCGAACACCATACGGTTAACCCCGATAACGTGTATGACGAGGAAGAGCGTGAGGTGTGTGTAGTGCACAGGTTGATGTTAGCAACAGAAAGGGTGGCTGAGGATCCACAAAGGCATAATCTTTTCGAACTCGTTGCAAGGTGAACCAGCATGTGATTGAATTAATAATTGATAGTGGTAGTCAAGAGAACTTGATATCGCGAGAAGCAGTGGATAGGCTAAAGTTGCAGACGCAGAAGCACCCTTCCCCTTACAAAATCAGCTGGATTACATCCGTGGGTGATATCAAGGTCACGGAACAGAGCATAGTTAATTTTTCTATTGGCAAATACAAGGACACCGCTATTTGTGATATTGTTTATATGGATGCATGTCAGTTGATGTTGGGGAGGCCATGGTAGTTCGATGTGGATGCATGCCATAAGGGACGGGAGAATGTAATAAAATTTACCAAAGACAATGTGAAGTTTATCCTATGTCCCCTGACGGAAAATAGTGTTCCTAAAATTAAAGGAAAATCTATTGTATCATTATGTACTGCGAGAGAGTTTCAGAAGGAGTCTTTACATGCTCCGTTTGTGTTTGCAGTAGTGAATAAGGGATTCATCGGTTCTGCGAGTGATATTCCAGAACGGCTAAATTCCCTTTTGAAGGAATTTCGCGACATCATGCCAGAAGTGATTCCCGCTGGATTACCTCTGCTTTGAAATATTCAGCATCATATTGACCTTGTACCTGGGGCCACACTTCCTAATCTGCCCCATTACAGGATGAGCCCAGCCGAACATGAGATTTTGCGAGAGCAGGTGCAGGAATTATTACAGAAGGGGTACCTTAAGGAGAGCATGAGCCCACGCGCAGTTCCAGCCCTCCTTATACCTAAGAAGGACGAGACTTGGCGGATGTGTATTGACGGTCGGGCTATCAATAAAATCATAGTGAAGTACCGATTTTTGATTCCTAGACTGGATGATATGCTCGACATGTTAGAAGGTGCTAAGGTCTTTTTAAAAATTGATCTCAGGAGTGGTTATCATCAGATTCGGATTAGAGAAGGAGATGAGTGGAAGACTGCCTTCAAAATAAAAGAAGGCCTGTATGAATGGTTGATCATGCCATTTGGCCTTTCCAATGCTCCTACCACTTTCATACGGTTAATGAATCAGGAGAACAAGTTGTACATCAATCTGAAGAAGTGCAACTTCATGACTTGTAGCCTATTATTCTTGGGCTTTGTCGTCAGTGCAGAGGACATCCATGTTGATGAAGAGAAGGTGTGTGCTATTCGAGATTGGCCTACGCCGAAGACTGTCAGCGAAATTTATAGTTTTCATGGCCTAGCCACTTTCTACAGGAGATTTGTCAGAAATTTTAGCAGCATTATGGCGCCTATCACTGAGTGCATGAAGAAAGTCAAGTTTAATTCTGAAAAAGCCCTAGCTGAGAAAGTAAAAGAACAGATGGAAAAAATCAATGCTAAGTATAAGGCGGACACTGATCGATGTAGGAGAAGAAAAATATTTATCAAGTACTACTATTCAAACAAATATAAGCTCGAGGTCGAGCTTCTTTCAACAAGGGGAGACTGATGTAGGACGCATAACAAGAAATATATTCAAAGTTAGAGTCAATTTAGATTAGGAAATATATTTAAAGTTAGAGTCAATTTAGATTATGAAACAAATTCAATTTTGATTCATGATTTGTTTTTTCTATTATAGGGAGTCTTTTCAAGGTAGGATTTGATACTTTCTATTTTTTTATAATTCTAGTCTTAGTAGGAGTCTTATTTGTTATACTATTTAAGAAGAGGCATGTAACCCCAAGAGAGATATCTTTGAATTAATTAAATTTCTCTTGAAGAAAGTTTTTGTGTTTATTCTTCGAAGAAGTCCTCGTGGTAAGGCTTCTTGTTTTCAAAGTCCTCGTGGTAAGGCTTCGTGTTATCACCGCTGCGCCAGTCTCTCTTTCTCTCTCTCTCTCCCATATCCCCCACTCTCTTCTAATGCTTCAAGTAGAATGTTTAATGTTGGGTCTGAGAGAGGAAGAGGAGACAAATATTAAATTTTTTAATGATCGGAGGGTGAAGAGACAGTGGGCGGAGCAAAAAGGGGGAGGGAGTGGAAGAGAGGAGGAGGAGAAGGAGACTGAGTTCTTGGTAGAATGTTTGATGTTGGATCTGAGAGAGAAAGAGGAGGAGGTTAGATTTTTCTATGACTGGACGGTGAAGAGGGAGTGGGCGGAGCAAGGAGGGAGAGGGAGTAGGAGAGAGGAGGAAATGTTGGGGATTGAGAGGAGAAAAGAATGGATGAGATAGTAGAAAGGAGAAGAGTGAGGGCATGGAAAAGGAAGGAGGAGTGGGAGAGAGGAGGGAATGTTGGAGATCTAGGGGAGATGGTGGGGAGGAGGGAGGAGATGGTGGGAAATGTAAGTTCTTTTTTTTTTTAATTACAAATTCTAGAATTTGGAGAGGAGGGTCAGTCCAGGAAAAATTTAAGAGATTGAGGGATCTATATGCAAAACTCCATTAATATTTCACTTAAAAATTTTATCCGGCAATCGGAAAGGTTTATATGTCACCAATTTGTTACTTTTTTGATCAAAATATTGCCGGTATCACTTTTTAGGTCAATTTGATATTTTAGCCAATTACTTATATAGGTTAGCCTAACTATTCTATAAAATACTTAGGCTAAATATCATAAAAATCCCATTACTTCGGATGATTATCAGGTAACCCCAATAACTTTCAAAATATTCAAAAAAAAATGTGAAACTTCTAATAATCTCTTCTTTGGTTTACATATACAAGTTTGAAAATGTTTGATTGTGATGTCTGGACCCTACTGTTATTTTATTATGATTTGTTTCCATATGAAATGTAGGGGATTTAAAGGTATGGACCCCATGTTTTAGTTTTAAATAGTTCTTTTGCTCACTTGCTCCCAAAAGCGGGAGGGAGGGGTGAGGATCTCCTGACACTGTGTTTTGGTGAGCTGTCACCAAGTATCCCATATTATCCATGTGCTCAACTTACTTGGAACCAAACATGAACCGGTTTTTTTTTAATACGAACTTCTCTACAATCCTTCAGATTATGAGGTATCAAAACCCCGAGTGTGGTTAATAGGCACCCCCAATAAACGTCCTCGGGTATTTCAGCAAATTAAATTCCTGTGGGTACTCCCTAGAAGAGTTAAATCTGAAGGCTTGGAGTACTAATCATATGCAGTTTATGGACTCGGCTAAACCCTCTTGGGTACGAAAACGAAATTGTAAGTTTAGATTTTGCTCTGATAGCCTTTTTATGGTCCATAAAGCTAAAGAATCTGGTAGAATTCTTCGAAACCAAACACGCCCTAAAAGATGGTAGAAATGTGTATACTTACTGTACTAAAATCTCTTCCCCTTGAAAACGCCACTTTATCATTATATTTTATTGCAATTTTATACCCTCATTATCTATTTTATTTAAATAAATATATCTGCTAATAATATGTTTTATCTTAATTTCCAGGTAATAAAGAATCATCGAATAAGAGTTCAAATAAAGATTATCTCGACTCCCAAAGATCTCTAATGAAGCCCAAAATGTATAAGTTCGAAGCCCACGACCAAGTCTAGAAGTAAAATCTTAGCACTCATCATTTTCTTGGTCAGTAATGATTAATAACTTTGCCTGCAATTGAGCATCAAGTCAAATCTGGAAAGAAATCAAGTCAAATTTGTGCTCAGGATGGTCAACCGCGAAGAAACGACATTATCTCCCAATCCAGAAAGCACAATTTAACATATTATATATGAAAATAGCCTATCTCAAAGAAGCCGAGCTAAATCCTAAGAAGCCCAAGAGCATTCAAGAGAAACCCCAGAGTCTTAAATGAATTAAATGCAAGTGAAATGAAGCCCACAAAGTTCATATCTTAAGTAGTAAATCAATGGTGTAGATTATTTTGAGAGATCCTATGGTTATGAGGGTTACTTAGAGTCTAAGCCAAAGCCTATAGTTGTAAGGGTTACTTGGGGCCCAAGACAAATCTAAGGATTGTAAAAAAGCCTTATTATCTATAAATAGAGGGGTAGAGTGAGCGTAAGAGGGTGTGAAAATTTTTTATAAAAACTCTATTTTGGAGAGGAGGACCACTCTTAATTGAGAAGTCCTTCCAAAATTATAAATTTTTATTTGCAATAAATAAAAATTTTATCCTCCATTTAAATTTTGTTCTTCTTCTCTTTGATGATGAAGATAAGGATTTGCTTACAAGGGGACAACCCCTTACCTTTGTAAGTTTTATTTTTCTCATTTATTTTCTTATTTTAGAATTGCATGTTTTAGAATTTTATTTTCTTATTTTTATTTTATGTTTGGTAGATTAGATTTGTTGCTTTGAAGTGTAGATTTATTTCATGCTTTTGTAGTGTAGATTTATTTTTTTCTCTTTATACTTTGATTTTCTATTTTTATCTTTTATTGCTTATAGTTTAGATTTACCTCTTATTCTTTTATGCTTACTAGTATTTCCTTATTTTTATTTTATAAAATGAGTAACTAATTCTTGTAGGAAATTTAGGATTGTATGAAACTTGTTTAATTTCTTTTATGTTTTATGGATTACTCTCTTTATGCTTAAAATGATCATGTTTATGATAATCAACAAGAGAACTAATTGGTAGAAGAAGAATTTGATAATCTATGCTCATCTTTAGTGGTTTGATAGGTTATGCTTATAAATTCTAGAATTACTAGCTAGTTGCTTGTTCTTCTTATGAATAGTAATTTTGCTTAGATGATAATTTGATAGGTTATGCTTTCCTTAAGTGGTTTGATAGTTTATGCTTAGTAAATCTAAAGTAAAATGTGATAAAAGATAATAGTTCATAAATTCGATTAAAATTAACTAGTAGATTCAATTCTAAATTCCTAACTTCTACACTTATTTTTCCACCAATTTTTCTTGATTTGATTTTTCTCCTCCTCTCTTGATTTCTCTCTTCTTGATTTTCTTTTTTAATTTTTCACTTCTTCCTAATTCTTTCTTTTCTCTTATTTTCATTCCTTTTATTTTTCCTTTTAATGTTCTCTTTGTTTTTCTCTTCTCCTTTTCTCTTTCTCCTATCTTGTTTTACATTTTTATTTTTGTCACAAATCTCTCTCTATTTCTATACACATTCTATTTCACTCCTTTTTGTCCACACTTTTCTTGGACCAAATTTTAGGAATTTTCAAACACACACCTACCTTGTGGGTTGGACATCTTTTCTATACTATAACTTGATAGTTGTTCTCTTACAACTGTCGTGCATATTTTATGCGCCTATCAAGTTTTGGCACCATTGCCGGGAAATGTGCTTATAATTACAAATTTTCTATTTTGGTTCTTTGATTTATGTGTTTTCTTGTGAAGGACTAAACTAAAAGATTGAAGATTGAAGAAAAAGACTTGCTTGAAAAGGTGAGTCCTCTTTCTATTATTTTTAATTCCACCATCTAGTTTGGCTTTTACATTAAAGATAATTAGGAACTAAAAATAAAATAAAAAATTCTTTTATCGACCCTAATAAAATTCACCGTCACATTTGACAACTACTAACAAGATAATAAATTTAAACAAGAGTTTTCTTTCTCACATTGATTGTTAACCCTAATTAAATAATAATAATTTCTTTTTGCATCCTGTTGTAGTTGCTTTTAATTCTTAAGGTTGCATTGCATATAGTTAGTGGGAATTCATCAAAGTGATTTGAACATTTTGATTTGAGCACTCATTTGAAAATACTCTTAAGGGCAAAAACCTCCAAATCAAGATAAGGTGAGGTGTTTCATTACCCTTTCCTTAGCCCACAAATCAATAATTTCTCACTACACAAATCTAAACCTTCTAAAACTCATTAGGAGTTGGCCCTTAAGGAGTCGAGCTCATTAAGAAATAAGAAAACCTTAAGTGAACCGGTTTAAGTTTACTTGAATTCGTTGGTGTCTAAAGCAAGGTTTAGAGGTTGCGTAAAGTGCTCCGCAAGGAAAGATGTACTTAATTGGTCTTTGGCCTCTCTCTAGTACTATCCTTATCTGACTAACTGACCAAGTAAACTTTAATATTTTTACTCAAGGAGTTTTTTGGTTAGGAGCTGGTCTAGTTGAGTTAGGCTAAACGCTAGAATTAATGGTGATTGTTTTAAGTGGTTGCTCTTGATTTATTTAGTTAGGCTTTTCTTTTATCTTTCTTTTTTCTCTCACTAATCTTTTAGGTCTTTTAGTTTTTCCTTTTATATATATATATATATATATATATATATATATATATATATATATATATATATATATATATATATATATATATGGATTAAGGAATATGAGCTAGCACTATTTAGTAAAGTGAGCTACCACTCACTTACACAATACCACACACTCAATGGATGTGATAACTAGGTGGGCTTCAAGACTATACCCATTAGTGGGTAGCTCATTTTACTAAATGAGCCACCTCATATTCTTTTTTCCTATATATATATATATATATATATATATATATATATATATATATATATATATATATATATATATATATATATATATATATATATATATATATATATATATATATATATAACTTTTATTTATCTTAGATCTTTTTCCTAATTTCCTTTTTAGCTATAAAAAATAAAAAGAATTTGCTTTAGTGCATGCAAGTTTGAATTAGGGATAATACCAATCGCTTAATCCGTGTTGAACTAATTTTTAAAACTAAAGAAATGGAAAATCCAAATGCACCCGTTCTTCAAGACGTGTGTTATCCAAGTAGGAATGCAATCCCATCTTGCATTAGGCTTCCTCATATTAATGGATCTAATTATGAGTTTAGACCTTACATCATAAACATGCTTCCAAAGTTCTTAGAAAATGAGTTGTTACTATCCACAAATTCTACAATATAAGAATTTTAATCTTAATAGAATAAACAAACTCTTTTCTCCTTATCTTAATACTAGACATAGCTAATAGAAGCTCTAATTAGATTGCATATCCTATTCAAGGATTAGTATTTGAATCACCCATAACAAATCTCCACCTTGATTCAAATACATCAAAGAATACCTCACACTAAGTAAGCCAGTTTACTTACTCCACTTTCTCCAATAGCTCCATAAGGCATCAAGTGCGGCACATATCGATCAAGTCCAAGCACCTCTTGGACTCGCCAACTGAAAGAGACATCGGCAACATACCGACTGAATAATCCTCACGATTAACTAACCACTCCGCAGAGCCATAACCCGAAGTAGCTCCAAAATAGCACAAAGGCACATAATCATCAACTGATGATACATAAGCTACTATATCTTCAAATCTCCACGGCGGTCGAATCCAATCATCCTCACACGTGGCAACCGATTTCTTTGACTTCCGGAACAAATCCTTCCTCAATCCGCTCTGTGTCAACACGGCGATCATCCTAACTTGCCAAAGGCTAAAACTGATGTTGCCGTCAAACTTCTCGATATCCCACTTTGTAGTAGTTATCGTCATCTTCTCGTCTGATCGATAGCTGAGGGCTCTGATACCAATTTGTTATGACAAATCCCCAGGATAAACTAATATCAATCAAATGAAAGCACGAATATATCAAGAACACACGAACACAAAGATAGACGTGATTCGGCATGTAGCCTACGTCCACTGGCGAAGGAGGAAAATAGCTTTACTAAATTGTGAGGAATACAATGTGGAATCTCTCAATCACTCAATCCGAAATCACACCCCAGAAAAATACTTAATCTCTCTAACAATCTCTAACACCTGTAGAGCGAATTAAATAGAGAGCCAAAAAAAGAACCTCTTGAATCTATTGCTTCAGCCTGCAGAGCCCGTCTCAATGTTTACTGCTACTGTCGGGTGGATTAACTATCTGCAGCCTTAATAAAGAACTATCTATTCTTTTCCTTGATACTGCGACCCTAGGTTGGGTAAATTCTCATCAAAGATCTTCTGTCATATTTATAGAGACTAAGAATAAGAGTTGTTGCTATCCATAAATTCTACAAGATAAGAATTTTAATCTTAATAGAATAAACAAACTCTTTTCTCGTTATCTTAATACTAGACATAGCTAATAGAAACTCTAATTAGATTGCATATCCTATTCAAGGATGTATTTGAATCACCCATAACAATTAAGATTAGAGAGTTATCCAAGGACACGATTAAGCTCAGATTATCCCCTTTGCTCTTAAGGATAAAGACAAAAATAGTTGTATAGTTTACCCACAAATTCTATCTCAACCCGATGAATTTGTTATAGTTTTTCGAAAATTTTTTCCAATTCATAAAATGGTAAAGCTTAGGAACAACATTCGAATTTCAAGATAGTCCGTGAGAGCTATTCGAATTATTTTGACAGTTTAAGGATCTTCTTATCCGATGTCCTCACCATGGTCTAGAAAAGTGACTATTATGCCAAATCATCGATGAAGGATTGAATTATTCTTCAAAGACATTCTTAGAATTTATGTGTCAAGGAAATTTTATGTCAAGTCAAGCTGTATCAACAGATGATTGATGTTGAGACAAAATCAGAAAGATAAAATTACTCAATTTGTAGAAAATATATGTATTCTAGTTATTTGAGGTCCAAATATTCAAAATTCAAAGCTCCAACTTTCTTCAATCAGCTTGTTAAATAAATAACTAGATATCGCAGATTAATCCGTTTTGTTGAGTTCAGATATCCAGGTTCCTAGGTATAGGTACAAACAGGGGCGGATGCAGGGTGGGGGCAGTGGGGGCAATTGCCCCCACTGACCCCAACAAAACTTGTATTTAGTTTTAGGTCCATGACCAAAAAAAGTTAAAACCCAATACCAAATACCCAAACCCAGTACCCAATACCAAACCCTAATTCTAAACCCCCAAACTCCCTCCCCTCTCACCTCAGCAGCCCAAGCCTCAACCTCTCCAAATTCGCCACACACCTCCGACTTCTCTCTCTCTCTCTCTCTCTCTCTCTCTCTCTCTCTCTCTCTCTCTCAAACTCACAATCTCCGAGTCTCCGACCATCACCCGCCGCCGGTCCTCGTTCCAATCTCATCTTCCGCCGCCGGTCCCTCTCCCAATCTCATCCTCCTCGAAGATAAATTTTTATTTTTTTATTATTTAAACACTTAATTAATTTATTTCTTGTTTTAGTACTTATAAACTATTTTTGAGTCAGTAAATAGTTAATTTGTTCAATTTAGTTTAATTAAATACTTTAAGTTAATTTTAATTTAATCTTGTTCATTTTAGTTAGTTGTAGTTAATTTAGTTGATTTTATTTTAATCTTGTTCAAATTGAGTTAATTTTAGTTAATTTTAGTAAACTTTAGTTAATTTAGTTGATTTTAGTGTAGTCGTGTTCAAATTCATTTAATTTTAGTGAATTTTATTTAATTTAGTTAATTTTAGTTTAATCAGTTCACAGAGTCAAATATGAATTGCTCCTTTGTATAGCATGCTTGAGCCCTCAAGATTCATTTGTTGCTTTCGATAAACAAAAACTTATCCAACTCGCTCACTCTATCCTTCAGAATTCTCCTCAGTTGATATTACGGCACTTGATGGCAAACTTGAGAATTACATTATAGATGTGCAATTGGATGATAGATTTTCAAATTTAAAAGGGATTGGTGATCTTTCCGCAAAGTTGGTAGAGAAAGAAGCATGTTGTATATTATTTAGTATATCTTCTTTTGAAGTTATCTTTGATATTACCAGTTGCTACTGCGATCGTGGAAAGAACATTTTCTGCAATGAATATAGTGAAGAATCGAATGCGCAAGCGCATGGGTGATGATTGGTTGAATGGTTGTTTAGTCACTTATATTGAGAGAGATACATTTGATAGCATTAACAATGAGAAAATCATACAATATTATCAAAGCATGAGAACGCAACGGGAACAATTGTAAAATTTTTTAACAAAATATTTCTATTGACTATTTTTGTTCGTGTACATATATGTCTATTTTGTTTTGATATTGTTACTACTTAGCTGAAGTATCATATACTAGTACTGATCTTGCCCCCACTGACAAAATTTTCTGGATCCGCCACTGGGTACAAACAACTAAAGAATATTGGAATAAGCAGAAAACTTCCTACTATTTACTCTAATATTAGAACAACAAATATACAAAATTTATTTGTGATTTAATTAAAAAATGATGATCCAAACATAAAAAGACTTCAATGAAATGTTACTGCAAGCATAACATCCTATCGATTTCCTAGTATCAAGAAGAAAAAAAAATCAATGTAAATTATGGATCAGAAACTGATCTTTTGTACTGACAAAGTAATAAATATCGAAACTGCAATTCATGAAAGTGACTTACGTGAACTCCAGGAGGACCAGCAGAATTTAGAGGATTAGCTATAGTAATCTGTCCTGCTCCAGACTCTGCTGACGATTTTAACCTGAAAGAATTTTCATCTGTAGTTCTCCTGATAGGAGTGTTCCCGGTGGGCATCCAGCACTCTTAAGCGCGATTTTGGAAATTGTATGAATTGGAATCCATCCATCATTAGAATGAGAAATGCGTGTTGCCTGAATATTAACCTATGCTAATTGAGAAAAAGAAAAGAAGAAGTTCCAATGACTGACTGTAACCTAATAAAGGAAAATAATAGTATTCACAGTACTGTTAAAAACAAATTTAAATAAACACATAGGACAGATGGAGGATAAGAATATAACTAAATAATCACAAACTAGTATATAAAGTTCAGTGTGACTATGGCACACAAAGAATGTCACACCAACTTATCTTTGTGTAGGATCAGCATATATATAACTTCATATCTGAGATATTATACTTTGCAACATAAATACAATAATCCAAATAATCCAATTATAAGTTAGAATAACACACGTCATTCAACTTATTGTCATCATTGTAGAAATACTTTACAATCAAAGTGATATTCAAAAACAATGGCTAGAGCAAACTTGGGGTAGCTATATTTATAAAGGTCTGTTTGGCTTTGGAGTTTCGCTTTCTTAAACCCAAAATACGTATTAGCAAATTAAAGTTATCTAACTTTAAAAGTTAGACTCAACTGCAATTATAGAAATGGCTAAATATCAGAAAACACTCCCTTAACTTTGGACGATTATCAGGAAACCCCTCGTAACTTTGAAAATATCATATATAGGGATTATTAGAAAACCTCCCTTTAATTTTAAGATTTTATTGGAAAACCCCTAACCGTTACTGACGAAACTCTCCATTGAACATAGGAGTGGGCTGCCCACATTTTGGCGAAGTTCGCTAGAACGAACATCACCCATGATATAGCTCAGCGAGTTTCGCCCCCGACCGTTACTGGTGAACCTCGTCATTGACCGTTTCAAGAGCTATTCTTGTCGACGGATCTCCCCCATTATCTCCTAAGTCAATGGCCACTAAATCCATATTTAATGGCCACTAACCCTCTCTCTCAGCCTATAAGACGAGGGGAGATTACTCATTTTTGGGTGACTTGGCAATTTAGCAACTCAGAACAGCTATCTACTTAAAAATTTTGGCATTTTCAAAAGAGCCTCGGCAATCTTCAATCAGCAAAAGACTTAACGCTTTAGTCGAACCGTCAATGGAGCACAAGATCGACGTTCCATCGGCACATGGAAAAGAACTCAGTCTTATAAATTTTCTTATTTTTTGTAATCTTAAAATTATAATCTTGAGTCAATTGTAATTTTAAGACGGAAACAAGTACTTTTAGTACGATAATGAAATTTGGAAATAAAGGTAATTTGGAATGTAGAAATAACGTCTGGTCCAAAAAGTAGTATTTTAAAAAGTTCCAAAAGTTACAGGCCAAAGGCTAAAATCACTCTTTTTTGTGCACGTATTTTGCGAATTTGATGTTCTGTTCAATTCCATACACAAATGACAAAATGTATTTTGTTTGTTCAATTAAGATCTGACAGTAGCACACCTTCATTAATTCATAAGACAGTATCATTACTTGACCAACAACTGTATCAATCAAACTGTAGAGTAGGATTGTTCAGGTCGATACATATTTTATAATAATTTACAAGTGTTTTATATTGGTTATATATATATATATATATATATATATATATATATATATATATATATATATATATATATATATATATATATAGTTATTATTATTATTTTGAGAAGTAATATATTGGTCAGAATATTGGGCAATCCAGAAACCGGGCCAGCAAAATCACTTCGTGAACAGATATGTTGAAAAGAAGTTGGTGTATACTTGAAGAATCACAACCTGCAATGTTCAATATCTATGTGATAAAAGAGTGAAAAACTTTGAGTCAGGTGGTCCATCTGCAACAATACAAATACAGGAGGTCCATCCGCAATTGGGTGGTAGTACAGAAGGTCTATCCGCAATTAACCCTTTTTAAGTTCCACAATCTTTCAGCACAAAAATAATAATAATAATAATAATCCTAATTCAATATGTATAGTCGTTGGATGTGATTAGAGTTACACGTAAGCATTCAACCTCAGGATATTTTGAGCCCAAATTGGAACAAATTGCTTGCATAATGGTATACATCATCTTCTGTACCCCATCCTCTTCAAGTTAAGTGGAAAGAGGGTACACAGTCCATAGTATCCAAGCTCAAATGGCCATCCAAGCACCCCGTAACATTTCTGATACAAAGCCTCACTTTGTATTGGTTCCTTTAATGGCACAAGGCCACACGATCCCCATGATCGACATGGCTCAACTCCTCGCAAGCCATGGTGCCATGGTCACCCTCATCACCACCCCTGCCAACGCTGAACGCATAAGAGACACAATTGATAAGGTCAAGCACTCTGGCTTACCTGTCAAGTTTGTGTCTCTCAGGTTCCCGTCCACCGAGGTTGGCTTGCCAGAGGGGTTAGAAAACATCGATATGCTCCCTTCCCGTGGCCAACTCAAGAATTTCATCGATGCAGTATGTATGCTTCGTGACCCCCTCATTCTCCACCTTCGAGCCCACAGACCTCTCCCTACTTGCGTCATCTCTGATAACATTCACTACTGGACTCGAGATGTGGCTAGGGAGTTTAACATCCCGAGATTTGTGTTCCATGGGTGCGGATGCTTTGCCCTTCTTTGTTTCCGTAGTGCCAGGACAAAGGAGATCGAGGAGACGATAAAGGATGAGAATGAGCCGTTTGTGGTTCCTGGATTGCCTAGTCCTATTGTGATAACGAAGGCTCAAGTGGGGAGCTTCTTCAGACTCACGGATGAGCATGCAAAAGGGGTTAGGGAGGCCGAGTTGGCATCTGACGGTGTGATTGTCAACACTTTTGATGATCTAGAGACATCATATTGTAATTCATATCAGAATACTATAGGGAAAAAGGTTTGGACTATTGGTCCGTTATCACTCTTCAACAGATCATATGTAGGAGGTATGGCTACTGGGGGGAACAAAGCCTCAATTAACAAAGATAATTGCTTGATGTGGCTTGACTCGATGAAATGCAGCTCGGTAGTTTACGTGAGTTTTGGTACTCTGGTTCGAACAATTCCTGCTCAACTTATTGAGATAGGATTGGGCTTGGAGGCTTGCGGTTGTCCGTTCATCTGGGTGATCAAAGACCGAGAAATGTGTTTCGAGGTGGAGGTATGGCTT
Organism: Asparagus setaceus; assembly: GCA_012295165.1. Lineage (NCBI taxonomy): Eukaryota > Viridiplantae > Streptophyta > Magnoliopsida > Asparagales > Asparagaceae > Asparagus > Asparagus setaceus. The sequence goes on along the minus strand of CM022703.1, from coordinate 14,000,516 downwards.
TCTGAGTTTGAAAGAAGAACTAGGGACCGAGGGCTTATTATTAGAGGATGGGCACCACAAGTGATGATTTTGTCACATCCAGCACTCGGAGGATTTATAACACATTGTGGATGGAACTCAGTGTTAGAGTCAGTGTCAGCAGGTGTTCCTATGATAACTTGGCCTAACTATAGCGACCAATTCTTGAATGAGAAACTAATAGTGGAAGTTTTGAGAATTGGAGTATCGCTGGGGGTAAAATCTCCGACTATATGGGGAGTCGAGAGTAGGGATGTGTTGGTGAAGAAGGATGATGTAGAGAAAGCAGTACGCGATTTGTTCCATGAAGGCAAAGAAGCTAAAGAGAGGAGGAAGAGGGCTAAGGAGTTGGCTGAAAAAGCTCGAGAGGCTGTAGCAGGAGAAACTTCTTACTCCAACCTTATGCATCTGATTCAACACATGGAAGCAACTAATTGAATACAGGAAAATTATCACATAGGTAGTCAATTTACTACCTATGTGATAATTTTCCTGTATTCAATTAGTTGCTTCCATGTGTTGGATCAGATGCATAAGGTTGGAGTAAGAAGTTCCTCCTGCTACAGCCTCTCGAGCTTTTCAGCCAACTCCTTAGCCCTCTTCCTCCTCTCTTTAGCTTCTTTGCCTTCATGGAACAAATGTGACTGCTTTCTCTACATCATCCTTCTTCACCAACACATCCCTACTCTCGACTCCCCATATAGTGATTTTACCCTAGCGATACTCAATTCTCAAAACTTCCACTATTAGTTTCTCATTCAAGAATTGGTCGCTATAGTTAGAGCCAAGTTATCATAGGAACACCTGCTGACACTGACTCTAACGCTGGGTCCCATCCACAATGTGTTATAAATCCTCCGAGTGCTGGATGTGACAAAATCATCACTTGTGGTGCCCATCCTCTAATAATAAGCCCTCGGTCCCTAGTTCTTCTTTCAAACTCAGAGCCATACCTCCACCTCGAAACACATTTCTCGGTCTTTGATCACCCAGATGAGCAGGACAACCAAGCACCTCCAAGCCCAATCCTATCTCAATAAGTTGAGCAGGAATTGTTGAACCAGAGTACCAAAACTCACGTAAACTACCGGCTGCATTTCATCGAGTCAAGCCACATCAAGCAATTATCCTTGTTAATGAGGCTTTGTTCCCCAGTAGCCATACCTCCTACATATGATCTGTTGAAGAGTGATAACGGACCAATAGTCAAACCTTTTTCCCTATAGTATTCTGATATGAATTACAATATGATGTCTCTAGATCATCAAAAGTGTTGACAATCACACCGTCAGATGCCAACTCGGCCTCCCTAACCCCTTTGCATGCTCATCCGTGAGTCTGAAGAAGCTCCCCACTTGAGCCTTCGTTATCACAATAGGACTAGGCAATCCAGGAACCACAAACGGCTCATTCTCATCCTTTATCGTCTCCTCGATCTCCTTTGTCCTGGCACTACGGAAACAAAGAAGGGCAAAGCATCCGCACCCATGGAACACAAATCTCGGGATGTTAAACTCCTAGCCACATCTCGAGTCCAGTAGTGAATGTTATCAGAGATGACGCAAGTAGAGAGTCTGTGGGCTCGAAGGTGGAGAATGAGGGGTCACGAAGCATACATACTGCATCGATGAAATTCTTGGAGTTGGCCACGGGAAGGGGCATATCGATGTTTTCTAACCCCTCTGGCAAGCCAACCTCGGTGGGCCGGGAACCTGAGAGACACAAACTTGACAGGTAAGCCAGAGTGCTTGACCTTATCAATTGTGTCTCTTATGCGTTCAGCGTTGGCAGGGGTGGTGATGAGGGTGACCATGGCACCATGGCTTGCGAGGAGTTGAGCCATGTCGATCATGGGGATCGTGTGGCCTTGTGCCATTAAAGGAACCAATACAAAGTGAGGCTTTGTATCAGAAATACAGGGTGCTTGGATGGCCATTTGAGCTTGGATACTATGGACTGTGTACCCCTCTTTCCACTTAACTTGAAGAGGATGGGGTACAGAAGATGATGTATACCATTATGCAAGCAATTTGTTCCAATTTGGGCTCAAAATATCCTGAGGTTGAATGCTTACGTGTAACTCTAATCACATCCAACGACTATACATATTGAATTAGGATTATTATTATTATTATTATTTTTGTGCTGAAAGATTGTGGAACTTAAAAAAGGGTTAATTGCGGATAGACCTTCTGTACTACCACCCAATTGCGGATGGACCTCCTGTATTTGTATTGTTGCAGATGGACCACCTGACTCAAAGTTTTTCACTCTTTTTATCACATAGATATTGAACATTGCAGGTTGTGATTCTTCAAGTATACACCAACTTCTTTTCAACATATCTGTTCACGAAGTGATTTTGCTGGCCAGTTTCTGGATTGCCCAATATTCTGACCAATATATTACTTCTCAAAATAATAATAACTATATATATATATATATATATATATATATATATATATATATATATATATATATATATATATATATATATATATAACCAATATAAAACACTTAAATTATTATAAAATATGTATCGACCTGAACAATCCTACTCTACAGTTTGATTGATACAGTTGTTGGTCAAGTAATGATACTGTCTTATGAATTAATGAAGGTGTGCTACTGTCAGATCTTAATTGAACAAACAAAATACATTTTGTCATTTGTGTATGGAATTGAACAGAACATCAAATTCGCAAAATACGTGCACAAAAAGAGTGATTTTAGCCTTTGGCCTGTAACTTTTGGAACTTTTTAAATACTACTTTTTGGACCAGACGTTATTTCTACATTCAAATTACCTTTATTTCCAAATTTCATTATCGTACTAAAAGTACTTGTTTCCGGTCTTAAAATTACAATTGACTCAAGATTATAATTTTAAGATTACAAAAATAAGAAAATTTATAAGGTAGTTCTTTTCCATGTGCCGATGGAGCGTCGATCTTGTGCTCCATTGGCGTTCGACTAAAGCGTTAAGTCTTTTCGATTGAAGATTAGAGGCTCTTTTGAAAATGCCAAAATTTTTAAGTAGATAGGCATTACGAGTTGCTAAATTGCCAAGTCACCCAAAAATGAGTAATCTCCTCTCGTATAGGTGAGAGAGAGGGTTAGTGGCCATTAAATATGGATTTAGTGGCCATTGACTTAGGAGATAATGGGGAGATCCGTCGACAAGAATAGCTCTTGAAGCGGTCAATGGCGAGGTTCACCGATAGCGAGAGGCCGAAACTTCGTGAGCTATATCATGGGTGATGTTAGTTCTAGCGACTTACGCCAAAATAAAGCACTCCCTGTTCAATGGAGAGTTTAAATTCGATGCAGTTAGGGGTTTTCCAATAAAATCTTAAAATTAAAGGGAGGTTTTCTAATAATCCCTATATATGATATTTTCAAAGTTACGGGGGTTTCCTGATAATCGTCCAAAGTTAAAGGAGTGTTTTCTGATATTTAGCCATTTCTATAATTGCAGTTGAGTCTAACTTTTAAAGTTAGATAACTTTAATTTGCTAATACGTATTTTGGGTTTAAGAAAGCGAAACTCCAAAGCCAAACAGACCTTTATAAATATAGCTACCCCAAGTTTGCTCTAGCCATTGTTTTGAATATCACTTTGATTGTAAAGTATTTCTACAATGATGACAATAAGTTGAATGACGTGTGTTATTCTAACTTATAATTGGATTATTTGGATTATTGTATTTATGTTGCAAAGTATAATATCTCAGATATGAAGTTATATATATGCTGATCCTACACAAAGATAAGTTGGTGTGACATTCTTTGTGTGCCATGTCACACTGAACTTTATATACTAGTTTGTGATTATTTAGTTATATTCTTATCCTCCATCTGTCCTATGTGTTTATTTAAATTTGTTTTTAACAGTACTGTGAATACTATTATTTTCCTTTATTAGGTTACAGTCAGTCATTGGAACTTCTTCTTTTCTTTTTCTCAATTGCGCATAGGTTAATATTCAGGCAACACGCATTTCTCATTCTAATGATGGATGGATTCCAATTCATACAATTTCCAAAATCGCGCTTAAGAGTGCTGGATGCCCACCAGGAACACTCCCTATCAGGAGAACTACAGATGAAAATTCTTTCAGGTTAAAATCGTCAGCAGAGTCTGGAGCAGGACAGATTACTATAGCTAATCCTCTAAATTCTGCTGGTCCTCCTGGAGTTCACGTAAGTCACTTTCATGAATTGCAGTTTCGATATTTATTACTTTGTCAGTACAAAAGATCAGTTTCTGATCCATAATTTACATTGATTTTTTTTCTTCTTGATACTAGGAAATCGATAGGATGTTATGCTTGCAGTAACATTTCATTGAAGTCTTTTATGTTTGGATCATCATTTTTAATTAAATCACAAATAAATTTTGTATATTTGTTGTTCTAATATTAGAGTAAATAGTAGGAAGTTTTACCTTATTCCAATATTCTTTAGTTGTTTGTACGATTGGCGGATCAGAAAATTTTGTCGATTGGGGCAAGATCGATACTAGTATATGATACTTGGCTAAGTAGTAACAATATCAAAACAAAATAGACATATATGTACACGAACAAAAATAGTCAATAGAAATATTTTGTTAAAAATTTTACAATTGTTCCCGTTCGTTCTCATGCTTTGATAATATTGTATGATTTTCTCATTGTTAATGCTATCAAATGTATCTCTCTCAATATAAGTGACTAAACAACCATTCAACCAATCATCACCCATGCGCTTGGCATTCGATTCTTCACTATATTCATTGCGAGAAAATGTTCTTTCCACGATCGCGGTAGCGGTAATATCAAAGATAACTTCAAAGAAGATATACTAAATAATATACAACATGCTTCTTTCTCTACTTTCTTGGAAAGATCACCAATCCCTTTTAAATTTGAAAATCTATCATCCAATTGCACATCTATAATGTAATTCTCAAGTTTGCCATCAGATGTAGTAATATCAGCGAGGAGAATTAAGGATAGAGTGGCTGAGTTGGATAAGTTTTGTTTATCGAAAGCAACAAATGAATCTTGCGGGCTCAAGCATGCTATACAAAGGAGCAATTCGTATTTGACTGTGACTGATTAAACTAAAATTAACTAAATTAAATAAAATTCACTAAAATTAAATGAATTTGAACCGACTACACTAAAATCAACTAAATTAACTAAAGTTTACTAAAATTAACTAAAATTAACTCAATTTGAACAAGATTAAAATAAAATCAACTAAATTAACTACAACTAACTAAAATGAACAAGATTAAATTAAAATTAACAAAGTATTTAATTAAACTAAATTGAACAAATTAACTATTTACTTAGTAATAGTTAATCAGTTAAAATAATGTCAAAATAATAAAGGAAAGAATAAGGTGAGAAACCGAAAGATAGTGGATAATGAGGTGGAGAACCGATTAAAGTTAGAGTTGATTCTAAGAGGTAGAGAGAGAGTCATTAAGAAGAGTTTGAGGTTTAAATTAGGGTTGATTGGAGTGCTTTGGGTTTGGGTATTTGGTATTGGGTTTTAACTTTTTTGGTCATGGACCTAAAACTAAATACAAGTTTTGTTGAGGGTAGGATTGGGGCAATTGCCCCCTACTGCTCTATCCTTCTGTTTGTACTATACCTAGGAACACGGATATCTGAACTCAAACGGATAATCTGCGATATCTAGTTATTTATTTAACAAGTGATTGAAGTTGGAGCTTTGAATTTTGAATATTTGGACCTCGAATAACTAGAATACATATATTTTCTACAAATTGAGTAATTTTATCTTTACGATTTTGTCTCAACATCAATCATCTGTTGATCTGACTTGACTTGACATAAAATTTCCTTGACACATAAATTCTAAGAATGTCTTTGAAGAATAATTCAATCCTTCATCGATGATTTGGCATAATAGTCACTTTTCTAGACCATGGTGAGGACATGGGATAAGAAGATCCTTAAACTGTCAAAATAATTCGAATAGCTCTCACGGGACTATCTTGAAATTGAATGTTGTTCCTAAGCTTTACCATTTTATGAATTGGAAAAAATTTTTGAAAAACTATAACAAATTCATCGAGGTTGAGATAGAATTTGTGGGTAAACTATACAACTATTTTTGTCTTTATCCTTAAGAGCAAAGGGATAATCGAGCTTAATGTCCTTGGATAACTCTCTAATCTTAATTGTTATGGGTGATTCAAATACATCCTTGAATAGGATATGCAATCTAATTAGAGTTTCTATTAGCTATGTCTAGTATTAAGATATTGAGAAAGAGTTTGTTTATTCTATTAAGATTAAAATTCTTATCTTGTAGAATTTATGGATAGCAACAACTCTTATTCTTAGTCTCTATAAATATGATGAGAAGATCTTTGATGAGAATTTACCCAACCTAGAATTCCAGATATCAAGGAAAAGAATAGATAGTTCTTTATTAAAGTGATAGTTAATCCAAACGTGCTTGATGAAGCATTGAGGCGGGCTCTGCGGTGAAATAATAGATTCAAGAGGTTCTTTTGGCTCTCTATTTAATTAGCTCTACGGTGTTAGAGATTGTTAGAGATTAAGTATTTTTGGGGTGTGATTTGGTTAGTGATTGAGAGATTCCACATTGTATTCCTCACAATTTAGTAAAGCTATTTTCCTCCTTCGCCGATGGGCGTAGGCTACATCTTAGAATCCGTCTATCTTTGTGTTCGTGTGTTCTTGATATATTCGTGCTTTCATTTGATTGATATTAGTTTATCACAGAGTTTGTCATAACAAATTGGTATCGAGCCCTCACTATCGATCGAGCGAAGATGGCGATAACTACTACAAAGTGGGATATCGAAGTTTGGCAACATCGGTTTTAGCCTTTGGCAAGTTAGGATGATAGTGTTGACAGGCGGATTGAGGAAGGATTTGTTCCGGAAGTCAAAGAAATGGGTTGCCGTGTGAGGATGATTGGATTCGACCGTAGTAGATTTGAAGATATAGTAGCTTATGTATCATCGGTTGATGATTATGTGCCTTTGTGCTATTTTGGAGCTACTTGGGTTATGGCTCTTGAGTGGTTAGTTAATCGTGAGGATTATTGATCGGTATGTTGCGATGTCTCTTTCGGTTAGGCGAGTCCAAGAGGTGCTTGGACTTGATCGATATATTGCACTTGATGCCTTATGGAGCTATTGGAGAAAGTGGAGTAAATAAAAGGCTTACTTAGTGTGAGGTATTCTTTGATGTATTTGAATCAAGGTGGAATTTGTTATGGGTGATTCAAATACTAATCCTTGAATAGGATATGCAATCTAATTAGAGCTTCTATTAGCTATGTCTAGTATTAAGATAAGGAGAAAAGAGTTTGTTTATTCTATTAAGATTAAAATTCTTATATTGTAGAATTTGTGGATAGTAACAACTCATTTTCTAAGAACTTTGGAAGCATGTTTATGATGTAAGGTCTAAACTCATAATTAGATCCATTAATATAGGAAACTGTGAGAGATGGGATTGCATTCCATTGGATTCCATCCGTCTTGTCCATCCTTCCATTAGTTCCTCCATTCTTTTTCCTTTTCCTTCTGCACTCTTTCTTTTTATATTTATCCTAGCTAATATCTATATAAATATATATATATATATATATATATATATATATATATATATATATATATATATATATATATATATATATATATATATATATATATATATATATATATATATATATATATATATATATAGGAAAAAGAATATGAATATGGGTGACTCATTTAGTAAAATGAGCTACCCAGTAATGGTATAGTCTTGAAGCCACCTAGTTATCAACATCCATTGAGTGTGTGGTATTGTGTAAGTGAGTGGTAGCTCACTTTACTAAATAGTCTTGCTCATGTCTTAATCCATATATATATATATATATATATATATATATATATATATATATATATATATATATATATATATATATATATATATATATATATATATATATATATATATATAAAAAGGAAAACTAAAAGACCTAAAAGATTAGTGAGAGAAAAAAAGAAAGATAAAAGAAAAGCCTAACTAAATAAATCAAAGCAACCACTTAAAACAATCACCATTAATTCTAGCGTTTAGCCTAACTCAACTAGACCGACTCTAACAAAAACTCCTTGAGTAAAAATATTAAAGTTTACTTGGTGGAGTTAATCGGATAAGGATAGTACTAGAGAGAGCCAAAGACCAATTAAGTACATCTGCTTGAACTGCATACCTCTAAACCTTGCTTTAGACACCAGGCAATTCAAGTAAACTTAAACCGGTTCACTTAAGGTTTTCTTATTTCTTAATGAGCTCGACTCCTTAAGGCCAACTCCTAATGAGTTTTAGAAGGTTTAGATTTGTGTAGTGAGGAATTATTGATTTGTGGGCTAAGGAAAGGTAATGAAACACCTCACCTTATCTTGATTTGGAGGTTTTGCCCTTAAGAGTATTTTCAAATGAGTGCTCAAATCAAAATGTTCAAATCACTTTGATGAATTCCCACTAACTATATCAATGCAACCTTAAGAATTAAAAGCAACTATGGGGATGCAAAAATTATTATTATTTAATTAGGGTTAACAATCAATGTGAGAAAGAAAACTCTTGTTTAAATTTATTATCTTGTTAGTAGTTGTCAAATGTGGCAGTGAATTTTATTAGAGATAAAGAATTTTTTTTTATTTTATTTTTAGTCCTAATTATCTTTAATGTAAAAGCCAAACTAGATGGTGGAATTAAAAATAATAGAAAGAGGACTCACCTTTTCAAGCAAGTCTTTTCTTCAATCTTCAATCTTTTAGTTTAGTCCTTCACAAGAAAACACATAAATCAAAGAACCAAAATAGAAAATTTGTAATTATAAGCACATTTCGGCAATGGTGCAAAACTTGATAGGCATAAAATATACGGCAGTTGTAAGAGAACAATATCAAGTTATAGTATAGAAAGATGTCAACCCACAAGGTAGGTGTGTGTTTGAAAATTAAAAATTTGTCCGAAAAGTGTGGACAAAAAGTGAAATAGAATGTATAGAAATAGAGATTGTGTAAAAATAAAATATAAAACAAGATCGGAGAAAGAAAGGAGAAAAACAAAGAACATAAAAAGAGGAAAAATAAAGGAATAAAATAAGAAAAGAAGAATTGGAAGAAATTAATCAAAAATCAAGAAGAGAAATCAAAGAGAGGAGGAAAAATCAAATCAAAGTGGTGAAAAAGTTAGAAGTTAGGAATTTACTGGATCGTTAATTTTAATCAGATTTATGAACTATCTTTTTATCATTTTAGATTCAAAAGCATAAACCACTTAAGGAAAGCATAACCTATCAAATTATCATCTAAGCAAAATTACTATTCATAAGAAGAACAAGCAACTAGCTAGTAATTCTAGAATTTATAAGCATAACCTATCAAACCACTAAAGATGAGCATAGATTATCAAATTCTTCTTCTACCAATTAGTTCTCTTGTTGATTATCATAAACATGATCATTTTAAGCATAAAGAGGTAATCCATAAAACATAAAAGAAATTAAACAAGTTTCATACAATCCTAAATTTCCTACAAGAATTAGTTACTCATTTTATAAAATAAAAATAAGGAAATACTAGTAAGCATAAAAGAATAAAAATTAAATCTAAACTATAAGCAATAAAAGATAAAAATAGAAAATCAAAGTATAAAGAGAAAAAAATAAATCTACACTACAAAGCATGAAATAAATCTACACTTCAAAGCAACAAATCTAATCTACCAAACATAAAATAAAATAAGAAAATAAAATTCTAAAACATGCAATTCTAAAATAAGAAAATAAATGAGAAAAATAAAACTTCACGGTGAAGGTTGTCCCCTTGTAAGCAAATCATATCTTCATCATCAAGAAGAAGAACAAAAATTTAAATGGAGGATAAAATTTTTTATTTATTGCAAATAAAATTTATAATTTTGGAAGGACTTCTCAATTAAGAGTGGTCCTCCTCTCCAAAATAGAGTTTTATAAAAAATTTCACACCCTCTTACGCTCCTCCCCTCTATTTATAGATAATAAGGCTTTTTACAATCCAGATTTGTCTTGAAGCTTACAACTTATAGGCTTTGGCTTAGACTCTAAATGCTATAATGGGGATCTCAAATAATGCAATTGATTTACTACTTGAATATATGAACTTTGTGGGCTTTTTCACTTGCATTTAATTCATTTAAGACTGGGGTTTCTCTTGAATGCTCTTAGCTTCTTAGGATTTAGCTCGGCTTTTTGAGATAGGCTATTTTCATATATAATATGTTAAATTGTGCTGGATTGGGAGATAATGTCGTTTTCCAGCGGTTGACCATCGAGCACAAATTTGACTTTTTCTTTCAGTTTGACTTGATGCTCAATTCAGAACAAAGTTATTAATCATTCTTGACCAAGAAAATGATGAGTGCTAAGATTTACTTAGAGACTTTGGTGGGCGAACTTATACATTTGGGCTTCATTAGAGATCTTTGGGAGTCGAGATAATCTATTTGAACTCTTATTGATGATTCTTTATTACACGGAAATTAAGATAAAACATATTATTAGCGATATATTTATTTAAATAAAATAGATAATGAGGGTATAAAATTGCAATAAAATATAATGATAAAGTAAAACAGGGGAAGATTTTGAATAAGTTATACACATTTCTACCATCTTTTAGAGTGTTTGGTTTGAAGAATTCTACTGATTCTTTAGCTTTATGGACCATAAAAAGCTATCAGCAAAATCTAAACTTACAATTTAGTTTCGTTACTTAGAGAGGTTTTAGGAGTCCATAAGCTGCATATGAAATTTTCAGAGCGCCCAGTTTTAACTTTCTTACAGAATCCACGAGGAATTTAATTTGTGAAATCAGGGGGCGTTTATGGGGTGCCTATTAACCACACTCGGGTTTTGATACCTCATAATCTGGAGAGGAGAGAAAGTTCGTATTAAAAAAACCGGTTCATGTTTGGTTCCAGTAAGTTGAGCACATGGATAATATGGGATACTTGGTGACAGCTCACCAAAACACAGTGTCAGGAGATCCTCACCCCTCCTCCCGCTTTTTGGGAGCAAGTGAGCAAAGAACTATTTAAAACTAAAACATGGGGTCCATACCTTTAAATCCCTACATTTCATATGAAACAAATCATAATAAAATAACAGTAGGGTCCAGACATCACAATCAAACATTTTCAAACTTGTATATGTACCAAAGAAGAGATTAGAAGTTTCACATTTTTTTTTTTGAAAGTTATTAGAGTTTACCTGATAATCATCCGAAGTAATGGGATTTTATGATATTTAGCCTAAGTATTTTATAGAATAGTTAGGCTAACCTATAAATAATTGGCTAAAATATCAAATTGACCTAAAAGTGATAAACAATATTTTGATCAAAAAGTAACAAATTGGTGACATATAAACCTTTCCGATTGCGGATAAAATTTTAAGTGAAATATTAATGGAGTTTGCATATAGATCCCTCAATCTCTTAAATTTTTTCTGGTACCCTCCTCTCCATTCAAATTTGTAATTAAAAGAGCATTTCACCATCTCCTCCCACTCCTCCCCACCATCTCCCCTAGATCTCAACATTCCCTCCTCTCTCCCTCCTCCTTCCTTTTCCATGCCCTCACTCTTCTCCTTTCTACTATCTCATCCATTCTTTCTCCTCTCAATCCCCAACATTTCCTCCTCTCTCCTACTCCCTCTCCTCCTTGCTCCCGCTCCCTCTTCACTTGAGTCAGTCATAGAAAAATCTAACCTCCTCCTCTTTCTCGGATCCAACATCAAACATTCTACCAAGAACTTCAGTCTCCTTCTCCTCCTCCTCTCTTCCACTCCCTCCCCTTTTTGCTCAGCCCTTTGTCTCTTCACCCTCAGATCATTAAAAATTTAATATTTGTCTCCTCTTCCTCTCTCAGACCCAACATTAAACATTCTACTTGAGCTAGAGAGAGTGGGGATATGGGAGAGAGAGAGAAAGAGGCTGGCCAGTGATTAACACGAAGCCTTACCACGGGGACTTTGAAAACAAGAGCCTTACGAGGACTTCTTGAAGAATAAACAAAAACTTTCTTCAAGAAATTTAATTAATTCAAAGATATCTCTCTTGGGGTTTTATACTCTTCTTAAATAGTATAACAAATAAGACTCCTACTAAGACTAAATTATAAAAAAAATAGAAAGTATCAAATCCTACCTTGAAAAGACTCCTATAATAGAAAAAACAAATCATGAATCAAAATTGAATTTGTTTCATAATCTAAATTGACTCTAACTTTAAATATATTTCCTAATCTAAATTGACTCTAACTTTGAATATATTTCTTGTTATCGTCCTACATGATCTCCCTTGTTGAGAAGCTTCGACCTCGAATATTTGTTGAATAGTAGTACTTGATAAATATTTTTTCTTCTCATCGATCGATCAATGTTATACTTAGCATTGATTTTTTTTCCATCTGTTCTTTTACTTTCTCGGTAGGGCTTTTTGAGAATTAAACTTGACTTTCTTCATGCACTCGATGATGAGCCGTAATCTTGCTAAAATTTCGACAAATCTCACAGTAGAATTGGCTGAGCCATGAAACTATAAATTTACGGTGGCAGGTCTTGGTAGGCCAATCTCGAATACACACCTTCTCTTCATCAACATGGATGTCCTCTGCAGCGGCTGACAAAGCCAAGAATAATAGGCTACAAGTCATGAAGTTGCACTTCTTGATTGATGTACAACTTTTCTCGATTCATTAGCAGGTATGAAAGTGGTAGGAGCATTGGAAAGGCCAAATGGCATGATCAACCATTCATCAGGGCCTTCTTTATTTTGAAGGCAGATCTTCCCTCATCTCCTTCTCTAATCAGAATCGATGATAACCACTCCTGAGATCAATTTTTAAAGACCTTAGCACCTTCTAACATGTCGGCATATCATCCGGTCTAGGAATCAAAATGGGTACTTCACTATGATTTTATTGATAGCCCGGCCGTCAATACACATCCATGAGTCGTCCTTCTTAGGTATAGGAGAACTGGAGGCTATAGCGTGGGCTCATGCTCTCCTTAAGGTACCTTCGTAATAATTCCTGCACTGCTCAATAAAATCTCATGTTAAGTTTGGGCTCATCCGTAATGGGTGATTAGGAAGTGTGGTACAAGGTCAATATGATCTTTGAATATTTCAAAGCGAGGTAATCGGTGAGGAATCACTTACGGCATGATGTCCTGAAATTCCTTCAAAAGGGAATTTGCGGTTACGAATATCTTTCATGACAGAGTGATCCCTTATTCACTCACATTGCAAACACAAGCGAGACGTGAAGACTCCTTACGAAACTCTCTCATGATTACATGTGATACAATAGATTTTCCTTTAATTTTAGGAACACTATTTTCGTCGGGGGACATAGGATAAACTTCACATTGTCTTTGGTAAATTTTATTACATTCTCCGTCCCATGGCATGCATCCACATCGAACTACCATGGCCTCCCCGACATCAACGACATGCATCCATATAAACAATATCACAAATAGCGGTGTCCTATTTATTTGATAGAAAATTAGCTATGCTCACGTTCAGTGACCTTGATATCACCAGCGGATGTAATCCATTGATTTTGTAAGGGGAAGGGTGCTGCGTGCGCAACTTTTATCCATGCTTCTCGCGATATCAGTTCTCTTGACTACCACTATCAATTATTAATTCAATCACATCTTTGGTTCACCTTGCTTGAGTTGAAAGATTATGCCTTTGTGGATCCTCAATACCACTTTAATTGCTAACATCAGCACCTGCCTCTACACACACCTCAGCTCTTCCCTCGTCCTTTGCGTTATGGGGTTAGCAGTATGGTGTTCGATCAGATTTCAAGCTCACCTTATTGTCTTCCCTTTCAATCATATTAACTCTACCACGGTTAGGACAATTATTAGATAGATGCCAAGTTTGTTGGCGATAACATATATTCCCATGATTACGGTAGGGATTATTAGCGATCGATTCTGTGAACTCCCTCGGTGGGTGCAGAGATATGATTCTCTTGCGTTGAATCCATATTATTATCATCGGCAACCTTTTGGGTGAAGTGCGGTTATCGGCGATGCGCTTACCCGTAATTTTGCCCTCGCGACGTTTCACCAAACCTCCTAAAATTAGGTGATATCTATTGGGTGGGTGAGTTGCTTCCACCTTCATGGCACGATTAATTACTTCATCCACGCTATATACGTTCGTCAAGCGCACTTGATCCTTGATGGCGGTGAAGTCCGCGGTAGGAATCACGATTTGTCCCTCTGTTTTGTTCGGATTCTTTCATGCCAATAGCCATAAAACTCACGGGTATATTATTGGGTGTCAGATCCTCTTGCGCAATCTTGAAACTTGATAAAGGACTTGATCATAATCTGTAGGAGAAATCATAGACATAGTGCCTCCGCGCGATCTCGAGTGCGAGCGGTTGCTTGCTGGCGCTGCGATTGTTTTGAAATTGCTCAGGCCAGCGGGCGCTCCACTTCATAATTTGTAGGTAACATATTTAACTTTGTAAGTTATCGGCCCATTCTCATTAGGTCGAAATATTTCTCGACCTCGCAAATAATCTAGAAAATCCTCCACATCTAGATTTAAGCTAAAGAAAGGGAGATCGGCCTTGATCTTGAACCGATCGTTATCTTGGCCTTGATCATTGTTTGATCATTGTTTGAGTGCGAAGCAAAATCTTCCTCCCCTTCAAAGAGTCCAAACCAACCCTAGTTCGGATCGCGAGGATTGGCGCACCTCAACGAGGTCCTCGGCCGGAAGGCGCGGGTTGCAAGGTTAGTCAATCAAAGTTTGAACATCTCCATCATCAACTCATGTTGTTGTCGTGATTGCTCTAGTTGTTGTTGCATCTGGCTGTTGTATCAATTGGGCGTTTGGGCGATTACAATATTGGGATCGTTGTTATTTTGAGCCATTGTGCGGAGACGAACCGGTGCTTTGATACCAAGCGGCCTTGGGTGATAACAGAAGCCTGCAGGGGACTTCAAAATAAGAAGCCTTACGAGGACTTCTTGAAGAATAAACACAAAAACTTTCTTCAAGAGAAATTTAATTAATTCAAAGATATCTCTTGGGGTTACATGCCTCTTTTAAATAGAATAACAAATAAGACTCCTACTAAGACTAGAATTACAAAAATAGAAAGTATTAAATCCTACTACAGAAAAGACTCCTATAATGGGGAAACAAATCATGAATCAAAATTGAATTTGTTCCCTAATCTAAGTGAACTCTAACTTTAAATATATTTCCTAATCTAAATTGACTCTAACTTTGAACATATTTCTTGTTATCGTCACATGAGAGACTTCGAAGAAAAGAAGTTAAGAATAGGTAAGGTTAGAGAAAAGGAAATGAGAAGATAAAAAATAAGCATATGGGAAAGGAGGGAGAGAGAGGAGAGCGAGGGAGATTGAGGTTGGGAAGAGAAAGAATGGAGAGATGGTGGGAAGGAAGGAGGATGGTGGAAGAGATGATCATAAATGAGTTTTTTAATATAAATTTTAAAACTTGCGTGGATACATCTAAAAATATGAGAAATGTGAGGAGCATATCGATAACATTCTTTTTATTTCTCCCTTTAAAATTGCCTCCCAGATCAAAAAGGCCTATATGTCACAATTTGTTACTTTTTAGATTAAAGTAGTAGATAGATGAGTGTCACGTTTTGGGCTAAAATGAGAGTTTAGCCATGAGTAATGTGTTGTGGAAATTAATCTATCAAACATAAATCAGTAATCAATCAGTGCACTAGGCAAGAGGCCAAGATCTATTATCTTTGTAGTTTTATTCCAAATGATACAGTGTTTCCACAATAAAAGTTAGATAGATCTTGATAGGATAATACTAACTTTTTTTTTTTTTGACGAATAATACTAACTTTCAAAATTACCAAATTGTCTCCATCTCTATCCCCACTTGTGCCTCTGGCCTTCGTCGTATAGTTTTATTTATTACTAGCAAATATCCAGTGGCCGAAAACAAAACTCAAGCTCTATATAAATTAATTGTGACCAGTTTCCCATGAAATGATTTCATTTCAATTATCATAGTGATGAAAAGGAAATTTGACTTCTTTTTGCTTATAGCATTATGGATAAAGAAAGGGTGAAAAATAAAAGTACACACACAGACATTATGTTATGGGTTTTGAGATATTGCTCCCCAAAACTTAACTAATTTGAAATAACTCCCCAAAACTAACTATTTTGAGATAGCTCCCCAATTCTTCTTTGTTACTACAAATAAGGACACATATATATTCTATGTTTTAATTAGTAAATTCACTAAAGCCCAAACTTTTAGACTTTTACAAAAAAACCCCAAACTTTTGCAAAAACCCCAAATGGTGTCAATTTACTTTTTGTGTGGACTAAAATACCCCACCTTAAAAGACCCCTTCCACTAAAATTTTATTTATTATCTTTTTTCTATATTCAGCCCTAGTTATAAATATTTTATTTTATTTTCTTCTGCTCTAGGTAAAGGTTGGGTTGTTGAAACCAAACACGATTGACTCCTAATGCCTTTTACTTCCATTTTTTTATAGTTGGGGAAAGGTGAAGAGTTATAAAATTTTAAGTGGGAGGGTCTCTTTTTAAGGTGGGGGTATTTTAGTCGAAAAATAAATTTACTGCCGTTAGGAAGTTCCCTAAAAAATTTTGCAAAAAGTCTAAAATTCAAATTTAGACTTTTACAAAAAAATCCTAATTTTTGTAAAAAACTCTAAACAGTGTAATTTACTTTTTCGGATAAATACCCCACCTTAAAGAGACCCTCCACTTGGAATTTTATAACCTCTTACTTTTCCCCCAACTATAAAAATTACGAGTAAAAGGCATTGAGAGTCAATGGGTTTAGGGTTCGTCGAAATCGGAACTGCCAGACGGAAGAAAATAAAAATAAAATATTTATAACTAGGAAGGAATATATAGAAAAAAGATAATAAATAAAATTTTAAGTGGAAGGGTCTTTTTTTAAGGTGGGGGTATTTTAGTCCACACAAAAGTAAATTGACACCATTTGGGGGTTTTGCAAAAGTTTGGGGTTTTTGTAAAAGTCTAAAAGTTTCGGGGGCTTTGGTGAATTTACTAATTAAAAACATAGAATATATAGGTGTCATATTTGTAGTAACAAGAAATGTGGGGAATATCTCAAAATAGTTAGTTTGGGGGAGTTATTTCAAATTAGTTAAGTTTGGAACAATATCTCAAAACCATAACATAATAATGTCTGTGTGTGTACTTTTATTTTTCACCTTCTTTATCCATAATGCTATAAGCAAAAGAAGTCAAATTTCCTTTCATCACTATGATAATGAAATGAAATCATTTCATGGAAATCTGTCTACAATTAATTTATATAGAGCTTGAGTTTTTGCTTTCCCCGCGTCACGCGAGATATTCTAGTAATAAATAAAACTATCGACGAAGGCCAGAGGCACAAGTGGGGATAGAGATGGAGACAATTTGGTAATTTTGAAAGTTAGTATTATTCGTCAAAAAAAGTTAGTATTATCCTATCAAGATCTATCTAACTTTTATTATTGAAACTGTATCATTTGGAATAAAAACTACAAAGATAATAGATCTTGGCCTCTTGCCTAGTGCACTGATTGATTACTGATTTATGTTTGATAGATTAATTTCCACAACACATTACTCATGGCTAAACTCTCATTTTAGCCCAGCGTGACACTCATCTACTACTTTAATCTAAAAGTAACAAATTGGTGACATATAGGCCTTTTTGATCAGGGAGGCAATTTTAAAGGGAGAAATAAAAGAATGTTATCAGATATGCTCCTCACATTTCTCATATTTTTAGATGTATCCACAAGTTTTAAATTTATATTAAAAAAACTCATTTATGATCATCTCTTCCACCATCTCCTCCTTCCTTCCCACCATCTCCTCCATTCTTTTCTCTTCCCAATCCTCAATCTCCCTCGTCTCTCCCTCTCTCCCTCCTTTCCCATATGCTTATTTTTATCTTCTCATTTCCTTTTTCTCTAACCTTACCTATTCTTAACCACGCAACTTTTACGAGTACGTGGGAATAGCATAACGAAATATGTTCAAAGTTAGAGTCAATTTAGATTAGGAAATATATTTAAAGTTAGAGTCAATTTAGATTAGGAAACAAATTCAATTTTGATTCATGATTTGTTTCCTCTATTATAGGGGAGTCTTTTTAGGTGGGATTTAATACTTTCTATTTTTTGTAATTCTAGTCTTAGTAGGAGTCTTATTTGTTATTCTATTTAAAAGAGGCATGTAACCCCAGAAGATATCTTTGAATTAATTAAATTTCTCTTGAAGAAAGTTTTGTGTTTATTCTTGAAGAGTCCTCATTAGTAAAGGCTTCTTATTTTTGAAGTCCAGTGGTAAGGCCGTGTTATCACTGCGTCGGTTGGTATCAAAGCGGTTAGATCACGCACAATGGCTCAAAATAACAAGATCCCAATATTGTGTCGTCCAAGCGGCTCCAATTGATACAGCAGCGGATGCAACAACAACTAGAGCAATCACGACAACAACATGAGTTGATGATGGAGATGCTTGAAACTTCTGATTGGGACTAACCACAGGCAGGCGGTTCCACGGTTGGAGGACTGTTGGAGGTCGGCCAATCCTCGCGATCCGCCGACTAGGGTTGGTTTGGACTTCGGATTACGAAGGGGAGGAAGATTTTGCTTCGGACCAAACAATGATGAAACAATGATCAAGGCATTACAACTTGTCGGTTTCAGAAGATCAAGGCGATCTCCCTTTCTTTAGCGAAATCTAGATGTGGAGGATTTTCTAGATTGGCTTCTGAGATTGAAAATATTTCGACCTAATGAAATTCTTGATAACTACGGGTTAAATATGTACCTACAAATTATGAAGTGGGCGTCTGCTTGGTGAACAATTTCAAAACAATGTGCCAAAGCAAGCAACATTAGCACTTGGAGGCGTATCACGGGAGGCACTATGTCTATGATTTCTCCGGCTGATTATGATCAAGTCCTTTATCGAAGTTTCAAGATTGCAAGCAAGAGGATCGGACGGTCAATAATATACCAGGGAGTTTTATAGGCTATTGGCATGAAGAATCAAGACAAAACGGAGGGACAGATTTCGAGGTTTCTGGTGGACTTCACCTGCCATCAAGGATCAAGTCACGGTTGGCGGTATATAGCGTGGATGAAGTAATTAATCGTGCCATGAAGGTGGAAGCGCAACTCACGGAGCCAATAGATATCAGTCTAATTTTAGGAGGTTTGGTGAAGCGTCGCGAGGGCAAAATATAGGTATAAGGGCTAGCGATAGCAATTTCACTCAAAGGTTCTTGATGATATGTATGGATTCAACCAAGCAAGAGAGAATCATAATTCCAGACCAGTAGAGTTCGTGAGAATCGGAATAATAATCCTTTCGAGAATCATGGGAATATATGTTATATTGTCAACAAACTTAGCATCTATCTAATAATTGTCCTAACCGTGGTAGAGTTAATATGATTGAAAGGAAGAGCGAAAGAAGGTGAGCTTGGCGAGATCGAACACCATGGTTAACCCGATAGCGTGTATGGCGAGGAAAGCGTGAGGTGTGTGTAGTGCGCAGGTTGATGTTAGCGAAAGGGTGGTGAGGATCCACAAAGGCATAATCTTTTGAACTTCGTTGCAAGGTGAACCGGCATGTGATTGAATTAATAATTGATAGTGGTAGTCAAGAGAACTTGATATCGCGAGAAGCGATGGATAGGCTAAAGTTCGAGCGAAGCACCCTTCCCTTACAAAATCAGTGGATTACATCAGGTGGGTGATATCAAGGTCCGCGAGCGAGCATAGTTAATTTTTCTATTGGCAAATACAAGGACACGCTATTTGTGATATTGTTTATATGGATGCATGTCGGTTGATGTTGGGAGGCCATGGTAGTTCGATGTGGATGCATGCCATAAGGGGCGGAGAATGTAATAAAATTTACCAAAGACAATGTGAAGTTTATCCTATGTCCCCTGACGGAAAAATAGTGTTCCTAAAATTAAAGGAAAATCTATTGTATCATTATATGCTGAGAGAGTTTGGAAGGAGTCTTTACATGCTCCGTTTGTGTTTGCATAGTGAATAAAGGGATTCATCGGTTAGCGAGTGATATTCGAGCGGCTAAATTCCCTTTTGAAGGAATTTGCGACATCATGCAGTGATTCCCATTTGGATTACCTCTGCTTTGAAATATTGACATCATATTGACCTTGTACACGGGGCCACACTTCCTAATCGCCCCATTCACGGATGAGCCCGAAAGAGATTTTCGCGAGGCAGTGGGGGTAATACGAAGGGGTACCTTAAGGAGAGCATGAGCCACAGCGATTCCGACCCTCCTTATACCTAAGAAGGAGACTTGGCGGATGTGTATTGGCGGTCGGGCTATCAATAAAATCATAGTGATTTTTTGATTCCTAGGCTGGATGATATGCTCGACATGTTAGAAGGTGCTAAGGTCTTTTAAAAATTGATCTGAGTGGTTATCATCAGTTAGTTAGAAGGAGATGAGTGGAAGGCCCTTCAAAATAAAGAAGGCACGTATGAATGGTTGATCATGCCATTTGGCCTTTCAATGCTCCTACCACTTTCATACGGTTAATGAATCGAGAGAACAAGTTGTACATCAATGCGAAGAAGTGCAACTTCATGACTTGTAGCCTATTATTCTTGGGCTTTGTCGTCGGTCAGAGAGGACATCCATGTTGATGAAGAGAAGGTGTGTGCTATTGAGATTGGCCTCTGTAGAGGCTGTCGGCGAAATTTATAGTTTTCATGGCCTAGCCACTTTCTACAGAGATTTAGCGACATATGAGTGCATGAAGAAAGAAGTCAAGTTTAATTCAGAAAAACCCTAGGCTGAGAAAGTAAAGAAACGGATGGAAAAATCAATGCTAAGTATAAAGTAGGACCATCGATGTAGGAGAAGAAAAATATTTATCAAGTACTACTATTCAAACAAATATAAGTTCGAGGTGAGCTTCTTTCAAGGGGAGGCTGTGTAGGGCATAACAAAGAAATATATTCAAAGTTAGAGTCAATTTAGATTAGGAAATATATTTAAAGTTAGAGTCAATTTAGATTATGAAACAAATTCAATTTTGATTCATGATTTGTTTTCTATTATAGGAGTCTTTTCAAGGTACTTTCTATTTTTTATAATTCTAGTCTTAGTAGGAGTCTTATTTGTTATACTATTTAAGAAGAGGCATGTAACCCCAAGAGATATCTTTGAATTAATTAAATTTCTCTTGAAGAAAGTTTTGTGTTTATTCTTGAAGAAGTCCTCCATTAGTAAGGCTTCTTGTTTTCAAAGTCCTGTGGTAGGGCTTGGTGTTATCACCCATTGGCAGGTCTCTCTTTCTCTCTCTCTCCCATATCCCCACTCTCTTCTAATGCTTCAAGTAGAATGTTTAATGTTGGAGTGGAGAGAGGAAGGAGACAAATATTAGAATTTTGGAAATGGAGGTGGTGGAAGAAATCAGCTTTGATCGGATCATTAATCCGAGTGAAGAGAGAATGAGGATCATGGATGAGATGGATGGTGGGGATCATAGATTTGGGGATCAAAAATCTGGGGAATCAAAGAAATGATGGGAAATAATCTAGAGTCATCAAATCAAATGGAAGGAATCCGGTTGAATCCGAGTTGAGGGATCTATATGCAAAACTCCATTAATATTTCACTTAAAAATTTTATCCGGCAATCGGAAGGTTTATATGTCACCAATTTGTTACTTTTTGATCAAAATATTGCTTAGGTACTTTAGGTCAATTTGATATTTTAGCCATTACTTATATAGGTTAGCCTAACTATTCTATAAAATACTTAGGCTAAATATCATAAAATCCCATTACTTCGGATGATTATCAGGTAACCCCAATAACTTTCAAAATATTCAAAAAAATGTGAAACTTCTAATAATCTCTTCTTTGGTTTACATATACAAGTTTGAAAATGTTTGATTGTGATGTCTGGACCCTACTGTTATTTTATTATGATTTGTTTCCATATGAAATGTAGGGGATTTAAAGGTATGGACCCCATGTTTTAGTTTTAAATAGTTCTTTTGCTCACTTGCTCCCAAAAGCGGGAGGGAGGGGTGAGGATCTCCTGACACTGTGTTTTGGTGAGCTGTCACCAAGTATCCCATATTATCCATGTGCTCAACTTACTTGGAACCAAACATGAACCGGTTTTTTAATACGAACTTCTCTACAATCCTTCAGATTATGAGGTATCAAAACCGAGTGTGGTTAATAGGCACCCCAATAAGCGTCCTGGTATTTTAAATTAAATTCGCATTGTCTTCACTAGAAGAGTTAAATCAAGGCTTGGAGTACTAATCATATCACGGTTATGGACTCTTAACCCTCTTGGAGTGCAACGAAATTGTAAGTTTAGATTTTGCTCGATAGCCTTTTATGGTCCATAAAGCTAAAGAATCGGTAGAATTCTTCAAACCAAACACTCTAAAAGATGGTAGAAATGTGTATACTACTTGTACTAAAATCTCTTCCCCTTAGCCACTTTATCATTATATTTTATTGCAATTTTATACCCTCATTATCTATTTTATTTAAATAAATATATCTAATAATATGTTTTATCTTAATTTCCGTGTAATAAAGAATCATCGAATAAGAGTTCAAATAAAGATTATCTCGACTCCCAAAGATCTCTAATGAAGCCCAAAATGTATAAGTTCAAGCCCACCACCAAGTCTAGAAGTAAAATCTTAGCACTCATCATTTTCTTGGTCAGTAATGATTAATAACTTTCACAATTGAGCATCAAGTCAAATCTGAAAGAAATCAAGTCAAATTTGCTTTCGGGATGGTCAACCATGAAAACGACATTATCTCCCAATCCGTAAAGCACAATTTAACATATTATATATGAAAATAGCCTATCTCAAAGAAGCCGAGCTAAATCCTAAGAAGCCCAAGAGCATTCAAGAGAAACCCCGAGTCTTAAATGAATTAAATGCAAGTGAAATGAAGCCCACAAAGTTCATATCTTAAGTAGTAAATCGATGGTGTAGATTATTTTGAGAGATCACATGGTTATGAGGGTTACTTAGAGTCTAAGCCAAAGCCTATAGTTGTAAGGGTTACTTGGGGCCCAAGACAAATCTAAGGATTGTAAAAAGCCTTATTATCTATAAATAGAGGGTAGAGTGAGCGTAAGAGGGTGTGAAATTTTTTTATAAAACTCTATTTTGGAGAGGAGGACCACTCTTAATTGAGAAGTCCTTCCAAAATTATAAATTTTTATTTGCAATAAATAAAAATTTTATCCTCCATTTAAATTTTGTTCTTCTTCTCTTTGATGATGAAGATAAGGATTTGCTTACAAGGGGACAACCCCACCTTTGTAAGTTTTATTTTTCTCATTTATTTTCTTATTTTAGAATTGCATGTTTTAGAATTTTATTTTCTTATTTTTATTTTATGTTTGGTAGATTAGATTTGTTGCTTTGAAGTGTAGATTTATTTCATGCTTTTGTAGTGTAGATTTATTTTTTCTCTTTATACTTTGATTTTCTATTTTTATCTTTTATTGCTTATAGTTTAGATTTACCTCTTATTCTTTTATGCTTACTAGTATTTCCTTATTTTTATTTTATAAAATGAGTAACTAATTCTTGTAGGAAATTTAGGATTGTATGAAACTTGTTTAATTTCTTTTATGTTTTATGGATTACTCTCTTTATGCTTAAAATGATCATGTTTATGATAATCAACAAGAGAACTAATTGGTAGAAGAAGAATTTGATAATCTATGCTCATCTTTAGTGGTTTGATAGGTTATGCTTATAAATTCTAGAATTACTAGCTAGTTGCTTGTTCTTCTTATGAATAGTAATTTTGCTTAGATGATAATTTGATAGGTTATGCTTTCCTTAAGTGGTTTGATAGTTTATGCTTAGTAAATCTAAAGTAAAATGTGATAAAAGATAATAGTTCATAAATTCGATTAAAATTAACTAGTAGATTCAATTCTAAATTCTAACTTCTACACTTATTTTTCCACCAATTTTTCTTGATTTGATTTTCTCCTCCTCTCTTGATTTCTCTCTTCTTGATTTTTAATTTTTCACTTCTTCCTAATTCTTTTCTCTTATTTTCATTCCTTTTATTTTTCCTTTTAATGTTCTCTTTTTCTTCTCCTTTTCTTTCTCCTATCTTGTTTTATTTTATTTTTTGTCACAAATCTCTCTATTTCTATACACATTCTATTTCACCTTTTTGTCCACACTTTTCTTGGACCAAATTTTAGGAATTTTCAAACACACACCTACCTTGTGGGTTGGACATCTTTCTATACTATAACTTGATAGTTGTTCTCTTACAACCGTCGGCATATTTTATCGCCTATCAAGTTTTGGCACCATTGCCGGAAATGTGCTTATAATTACAAATTTTCTATTTTGGTTCTTTGATTTATGTGTTTTCTTGTGAAGGACTAAACTAAAAGATTGAAGATTGAAGAAAAAGACTTGCTTGAAAAGGTGAGTCCTCTTTCTATTATTTTTAATTCCACCATCTAGTTTGGCTTTTACATTAAAGATAATTAGGAACTAAAAATAAAATAAAAAATTCTTTTATCGACCCTAATAAAATTCACCGTCACATTTGACAACTACTAACAAGATAATAAATTTAAACAAGAGTTTTCTTTCTCACATTGATTGTTAACCCTAATTAAATAATAATAATTTCTTTTTGCATCTGTTGTAGTTGCTTTTAATTCTTAAGGTTGCATTGCATATAGTTAGTGGGAATTCATCAAAGTGATTTGAACATTTTGATTTGAGCACTCATTTGAAAATACTCTTAAGGGCAAAAACCTCCAAATCAAGATAAGGTGAGGTGTTTCATTACCCTTTCCTTAGCCCACAAATCAATAATTCCTCACTACACAAATCTAAACCTTCTAAAACTCATTAGGAGTTGGCCCTTAAGGAGTCGAGCTCATTAAGAAATAAGAAAACCTTAAGTGAACCGGTTTAAGTTTACTTGAATTCGTTGGTGTCTAAAGCAAGGTTTAGAGGTTGCGTAAAGTGCTCCGCAAGGAAAGATGTACTTAATTGGTCTTTGGCCTCTCTCTAGTACTATCCTTATCTGACTAACTGACCAAGTAAACTTTAATATTTTTACTCAAGGAGTTTTTGGTTAGAGCTGGTCTAGTTGAGTTAGGCTAAACGCTAGAATTAATGGTGATTGTTTTAAGTGGTTGCTCTTGATTTATTTAGTTAGGCTTTTCTTTTATCTTTCTTTTTTTTCTCTCACTAATCTTTTAGGTCTTTTAGTTTTTCCTTTTATATATATATATATATATATATATATATATATATATATATATATATATATATATATATATATATATATATATATATATATATATATATATATATATATATAGATAGCACCTCTCATTTTAGTAAAGTGAGCTACCACTCACTTACACAATACCACACACTCAATGGATGTGATAACTAGGTGGGCTTCAAGACTATACCATTAATTGCACTCTCATATATATATATATATATATATATATATATATATATATATATATATATATATATATATATATATATATATATATATATATATATATATATATATATATATATATATATATATATATATATATATATATATATATATATATATAACTTTATTTATCTTAGATCTTTTCCTAATTTCCTTTTTAGCTATAAAAAATAAAAAAGAATTTGCTTTAGTGCATGCAAGTTTGAATTAGGATAATACCAATCGCTTAATCGTGTTGAACTAATTTTAAAACTAAAGAAATGGAAAATCCAAATGCACCCGTTCTTCAAGTGTGTTATCCAAGTAGGAATGCAATCCCATCTTGCATTAGGCTTCCTCATATTAATGGATCTAATTATGAGTTTAGACCTTACATCATAAACATGCTTCCAAAGTTCTTAGAAAATGAGTTGTTACTATCCACAAATTCTACAATATAAGAATTTTAATCTTAATAGAATAAACAAACTCTTTTCTCCTTATCTTAATACTAGACATAGCTAATAGAAGCTCTAATTAGATTGCATATCCTATTCAAGGATTAGTATTTGAATCACCCATAACAAATCTCCACCTTGATTCAAATACATCAAAGAATACCTCACACTAAGTAAGCGGTTTACTTACTCCACTTTCTCCAATAGCTCCATAAGGCATCAAGTCACGGCACATATCGATCAAGTCCAAGCACCTCTTGGACTCGCCAACTGAAAGAGACATCGGCAACATACCGACTGAATAATCCTCACGATTAACTAACCACTCCGCAGAGCCATAACCCGAAGTAGCTCCAAAATAGCACAAAGGCACATAATCATCAACTGATGATACATAAGCTACTATATCTTCAAATCTCCACGGCGGTCGAATCCAATCATCCTCACACGTGGCAACCGATTTCTTTGACTTCCGGAACAAATCCTTCCTCAATCCGCTCTGTGTCAACACGGCGATCATCCTAACTTGCCAAAGGCTAAAACTGATGTTGCCGTCAAACTTCTCGATATCCCACTTTGTAGTAGTTATCGTCATCTTCTCGTCTGATCGATAGGCGGGGCTCGATACCAATTTGTTATGACAAATCCCGAGGATAAACTAATATCAATCAAATGAAAGCACGAATATATCAAGAACACACGAACACAAAGATAGACGTGATTCGGCATGTAGCCTACGTCCACTGGCGAAGGAGGAAAATAGCTTTACTAAATTGTGAGGAATACAATGTGGAATCTCTCAATCACTCAATCCAAATCACACCCGTAAAAATACTTAATCTCTAACAATCTCTAACTGGCAGAATTAAATAGAGAGCCAAAAAGAACCTCTTGAATCTATTGCTTCCGACTGCCCGTCTCAATGTTTCACGCTTCTTGTCGTGGATTAACTATCTGCGCCTTAATAAAGAACTATCTATTCTTTTCCTTGATCTGCGACCCTAGGTTGGGTAAATTCTCATCAAAGATCTTACATCATATTTATAGAGACTAAGAATAAGAGTTGTTGCTATCCATAAATTCTACAAGATAAGAATTTTAATCTTAATAGAATAAACAAACTCTTTTCTCGTTATCTTAATACTAGACATAGCTAATAGAAACTCTAATTAGATTGCATATCCTATTCAAGGATGTATTTGAATCACCCATAACAATTAAGATTAGAGAGTTATCCAAGGACACGATTAAGCTCAGATTATCCCCTTTGCTCTTAAGGATAAAGACAAAAAATAGTTGTATAGTTTACCCACAAATTCTATCTCAACCTGGGATGAATTTGTTATAGTTTTTCTGAAAATTTTTTTTCCAATTCATAAAATGGTAAAGCTTAGGAACAACATTCAGAATTTCAAGATAGTCCCAGGAGAGCTATTCTGGAATTATTTTGACAGGTTTAAGGATCTTCTTATCCGATGTCCTCACCATGGTCTAGAAAAGTGACTATTATGCCAAATCATCGATGAAGGATTGAATTATTCTTCAAAGACATTCTTAGAATTTATGTGTCAAGGAAATTTTATGTCAAGTCAAGCTGTATCAACAGATGATTGATGTTGAGACAAAATCAGAAAGATAAAATTACTCAATTTGTAGAAAATATATGTATTCTAGTTATTTGAGGTCCAAATATTCAAAATTCAAAGCTCCAACTTTCTTCAATCAGCTTGTTAAATAAATAACTAGATATCGCAGATTAATCCGTTTTGTTGAGTTCAGATATCGAGGTTCCTAGGTATAGGTACAAGCAGTGAGATCACGAGGGTGGGGAAGTGGGGGCAATTGCCCCATTGACTAACAAAACAATATTTAGTTTTAGGTCCATGACCAAAAAGTTAAAACCCAATACCAAATACCCAAACCAGGTGCCCAATACCAAACCCTAATTCTAAACCCCAAACTCCCTCCCCTCTCACCTCGTGACCCAAGCCTCAACCTCTCTCGGTAGGCCACACCCCAGGCCCACTCTCTCACGAACTCAAATTCTCAGATCTCTCTCTCTCTCTCTCTCTCTCTCTCTCTCTCTCTCTCTCAACTCACAATCTCAGGAGTCTCAGGCCATCATCACTTGCAGGTCCTCGTTCCAATCTCATCTTCCTTGCCGGTCCCTCTCCCAATCTCATCCTCCTCAAGATAAATTTTATTTTTTATTATTTAAACACTTAATTAATTTATTTACTGTTTTAGTACTTATAAACTATTTTTGAGTCAGTAAATAGTTAATTTGTTCAATTTAGTTTAATTAAATACTTTAAGTTAATTTTAATTTAATCTTGTTCATTTTAGTTAGTTGTAGTTAATTTAGTTGATTTTATTTTAATCTTGTTCAAATTGAGTTAATTTTAGTTAATTTTAGTAAACTTTAGTTAATTTAGTTGATTTTAGTGTAGTCGTGTTCAAATTCATTTAATTTTAGTGAATTTTATTTAATTTAGTTAATTTTAGTTTAATCAGTTCACGAGTCAAATACGAATTGCTCCTTTGTATAGCATGCTTGAGCCCTAAGATTCATTTGTTGCTTCGATAAACAAAACTTATCAACTTCGCTCACTCTATCCTTGAATTCTCGGTTGATATTACGGCACTTGATGGCAAACTTGAGAATTACATTATAGATGTGCAATTGGATGATAGATTTTCAAATTTAAAAGGGATTGGTGATCTTTCCAAAGTTGGTAGAGAAAGAAGCATGTTGTATATTATTTAGTATATCTTCTTTGAAGTTATCTTTGATATTACCGTTTCTCTGCGATGTGGAAAGAACATTTTCGCAATGAATATAGTGAAGAATCGAATGCAAGCGCATGGGTGATGATTGGTTGAATGGTTGTTTAGTCACTTATATTGAGAGAGATACATTTGATAGCATTAACAATGAGAAAATCATACAATATTATCAAAGCATGAGAGCATAGCGGGAACAATTGTAAAATTTTTAACAAAATATTTCTATTGACTATTTTTGTTCGTGTACATATATGTCTATTTTGTTTTGATATTGTTACTACTTAGTGAAGTATCATATACTAATGCGATCTTGCTTGACAAAATTTTGGATCCGCCCTTTGGGTACAAACAACTAAAGAATATTGGAATAAGCGTAAAACTTCCTACTATTTACTCTAATATTAGAACAACAAATATACAAAATTTATTTGTGATTTAATTAAAAATGATGATCCAAACATAAAAGACTTCAATGAAATGTTACTGCAAGCATAACATCCTATCGATTTCCTAGTATCAAGAAGAAAAAAAAAATCAATGTAAATTATGGATCAGAAACTGATCTTTTGTACTGACAAAGTAATAAATATCGAAACTGCAATTCATGAAAGTGACTTACGTGAACTCCAGGAGGACCAGCAGAATTTAGAGGATTAGCTATAGTAATCTGTCCTGCTCCAGACTCTGCTGACGATTTTAACCTGAAAGAATTTTCATCTGTAGTTCTCCTGATAGGGAGTGTTCCCGGTGGGCATCCAGCACTCTTAAGCGCGATTTTGGAAATTGTATGAATTGGAATCCATCCATCATTAGAATGAGAAATGCGTGTTGCCTGAATATTAACCTATGCGCAATTGAGAAAAAGAAAAGAAGAAGTTCCAATGACTGACTGTAACCTAATAAAGGAAAATAATAGTATTCACAGTACTGTTAAAAAAACAAATTTAAATAAACACATAGGACAGATGGAGGATAAGAATATAACTAAATAATCACAAACTAGTATATAAAGTTCAGTGTGACTATGGCACACAAAGAATGTCACACCAACTTATCTTTGTGTAGGATCAGCATATATATAACTTCATATCTGAGATATTATACTTTGCAACATAAATACAATAATCCAAATAATCCAATTATAAGTTAGAATAACACACGTCATTCAACTTATTGTCATCATTGTAGAAATACTTTACAATCAAAGTGATATTCAAAACAATGGCTAGAGCAAACTTGGGGTAGCTATATTTATAAAGGTCTGTTTGGCTTTGGAGTTTCGCTTTCTTAAACCCAAAATACGTATTAGCAAATTAAAGTTATCTAACTTTAAAAGTTAGACTCAACTGCAATTATAGAAATGGCTAAATATCAGAAAACACTCCCTTAACTTTGGACGATTATCAGGAAACCCCTCGTAACTTTGAAAATATCATATATAGGGATTATTAGAAAACCTCCCTTTAATTTTAAGATTTTATTGGAAAACCCTTGATTCTTGTGAAACTCTCCATTGAACATAGGAGTGGGCTGCCACATTTTGGCTAAGTTCGCTAGAACGAACATCACCCATGATATAGCTAGTGAGTTTAAGCCGGCCGATTCTTGGTGAACCTCGTCATTGACCGTTTCAAGAGCTATTCTTGTCGACGGATCTCCCCATTATCTCCTAAGTCAATGGCCACTAAATCCATATTTAATGGCCACTAACCCTCTCACCTATAAGACGAGGGAGATTACTCATTTTGGGTGACTTGGCAATTTAGCAACTCGTAATGCCTATCTACTTAAAAATTTTGGCATTTTCAAAAGAGCCTCGGCAATCTTCAATCAGCAAAAGACTTAACGCTTTAGTCGAACCGTCAATGGAGCACAAGATCGACGTTCCATCGGCACATGGAAAAGAACTCAGTCTTATAAATTTTCTTATTTTTTTTGTAATCTTAAAATTATAATCTTGAGTCAATTGTAATTTTAAGACCGGAAACAAGTACTTTTAGTACGATAATGAAATTTGGAAATAAAGGTAATTTGGAATGTAGAAATAACGTCTGGTCCAAAAAGTAGTATTTTAAAAAGTTCCAAAAGTTACAGGCCAAAGGCTAAAATCACTCTTTTTTGTGCACGTATTTTGCGAATTTGATGTTCTGTTCAATTCCATACACAAATGACAAAATGTATTTTGTTTGTTCAATTAAGATCTGACAGTAGCACACCTTCATTAATTCATAAGACAGTATCATTACTTGACCAACAACTGTATCAATCAAACTGTAGAGTAGGATTGTTCAGGTCGATACATATTTTATAATAATTTACAAGTGTTTTATATTGGTTATATATATATATATATATATATATATATATATATATATATATATATATATATATATATATATATATATAGTTATTATTATTTTGAGAAGTAATATATTGGTCAGAATATTGGGCAATCCAGAAACCGGGCCAGCAAAATCACTTCGTGAACAGATATGTTGAAAAGAAGTTGGTGTATACTTGAAGAATCACAACCTGCAATGTTCAATATCTATGTGATAAAAAGAGTGAAAAACTTTGAGTCAGGTGGTCCATCTGCAACAATACAAATACAGGAGGTCCATCCGCAATTGGGTGGTAGTACAGAAGGTCTATCCGCAATTAACCCTTTTTTAAGTTCCACAATCTTTCAGCACAAAAAATAATAATAATAATAATAATCCTAATTCAATATGTATAGTCGTTGGATGTGATTAGAGTTACACGTAAGCATTCAACCTCAGGATATTTTGAGCCCAAATTGGAACAAATTGCTTGCATAATGGTATACATCATCTTCTGTACCCCATCCTCTTCAAGTTAAGTGGAAAGAGGGGTACACAGTCCATAGTATCCAAGCTCAAATGGCCATCCAAGCACCCCGTAACATTTCTGATACAAAGCCTCACTTTGTATTGGTTCCTTTAATGGCACAAGGCCACACGATCCCCATGATCGACATGGCTCAACTCCTCGCAAGCCATGGTGCCATGGTCACCCTCATCACCACCCCTGCCAACGCTGAACGCATAAGAGACACAATTGATAAGGTCAAGCACTCTGGCTTACCTGTCAAGTTTGTGTCTCTCAGGTTCCCGTCCACCGAGGTTGGCTTGCCAGAGGGGTTAGAAAACATCGATATGCTCCCTTCCCGTGGCCAACTCAAGAATTTCATCGATGCAGTATGTATGCTTCGTGACCCCCTCATTCTCCACCTTCGAGCCCACAGACCTCTCCCTACTTGCGTCATCTCTGATAACATTCACTACTGGACTCGAGATGTGGCTAGGGAGTTTAACATCCCGAGATTTGTGTTCCATGGGTGCGGATGCTTTGCCCTTCTTTGTTTCCGTAGTGCCAGGACAAAGGAGATCGAGGAGACGATAAAGGATGAGAATGAGCCGTTTGTGGTTCCTGGATTGCCTAGTCCTATTGTGATAACGAAGGCTCAAGTGGGGAGCTTCTTCAGACTCACGGATGAGCATGCAAAAGGGGTTAGGGAGGCCGAGTTGGCATCTGACGGTGTGATTGTCAACACTTTTGATGAACTAGAGACATCATATTGTAATTCATATCAGAATACTATAGGGAAAAAGGTTTGGACTATTGGTCCCTTATCACTCTTCAACAGATCATATGTAGGAGATATGGCTACTGGGGGGAACAAAGCCTCTATTAACAAGGATAATTGCTTGATGTGGCTTGACTCGATGAAATGCAGCTCGGTAGTTTACGTGAGTTTTGGTACTCTGGTTCGAACAATTCCTGCTCAACTTATTGAGATAGGATTGGGCTTGGAGGCTTGCGATTGTCCGTTCATCTGGGTGATCAAAGACCGAGAAATGTGTTTCGAGGTGGAGGTATGGCTCTCTGAGTTTGAAAGAAGAACTAGGGACCGAGGGCTTATTATTAGAGGATGGGCACCACAAGTGATGATTTTGTCACATCCAGCACTCGGAGGATTTATAACACATTGTGGATGGAACTCAGCGTTAGAGTCAGTGTCAGCAGGTGTTCCTATGATAACTTGGCCTAACTATAGCGACCAATTCTTGAATGAGAAACTAATAGTGGAAGTTTTGAGAATTGGAGTATCGCTGGGGGTAAAATCTCCGACTATATGGGGAGTCGAGAGTAGGGATGTGTTGGTGAAGAAGGATGATGTAGAGAAAGCAGTACGCGATTTGTTCCATGAAGGCAAAGAAGCTAAAGAGAGGAGGAAGAGGGCTAAGGAGTTGGCTGAAAAAGCTCGAGAGGCTGTAGCAGGAGGAACTTCTTACTCCAACCTTATGCATCTGATTCAACACATGGAAGCAACTAATTGAATACAGGAAAATTATCACATAGGTAGTAAATTGAAGAGCTCTTGTTTTTTGTCATCCTTTGAATCGTTAATGGCTGGATGCACCTCCAACTCTTGTATTTCTTCTATTCCTCTCTTCTATTGAAGCAGCTGGATATGTTTAATTATTCCTAGATCAGAAAAGGAATATAGTTAATATCTATGAAAAATTCTATATGCTCTGTAATTCAAGAGTGCCATTTAAAAACCAAAGTTTCTCAGCACATTTCCGGACACCTTCCATCAATAATTGTGGAAATAAAATTTTCATAGAGCATATTAAATGCATCTTTCTTCTCAGTGAACATCACATATGATAAATCCCTGTACTATCGCCAAATTGAACTTACTACCTCTGTAAATTTGGCAATTGTACAGGGAGTCTATCGGCAATTAACCCTATTCTTACAGGTTCTGCCGGAAAGAATCAGAGTAGACAAAGTGCATTCAGATCTCTGCAGGATATAGTCAATTTGATGAGATAGTCGATACGAAAGAAAGTCCTTAATGATTATGTCAAGTTAATGAGAAAGTCGATACAATCAGGATAAGGACACTGATAAGATTACCTCCCGACATTGGAGGAGAGGTAATTGATGTCCTATATGCTTGGTATTTCCGAGCAATTGTCCGTTACTAATAGTTGGGCTTATTGCCTGCAATTGTCTATAGTGTGGGTTTTGCTTGATACTTGTGTTCGTTATTATCAGAATGAACGGGATGCAATGATGTCCACTAACCTGTAATCTGCAGGTAGAGTTTTGCCTTGGGCATATGCTGTTTTCGACGTTGACTCTTTGAGCATGTTGAATTATTGCTACTTGCTATCCAACCTCTTACTGGTTGAGCTACCATGAGTTTGAGGGAAATTTTAAATGTAAGGATTGTTGGATAGTGGCGCCCTATTATAGGGCTGTCATATCTATTTTGATATGATTGTTATTTTGGAATTTGGGATAGGATCAAGAGGTTGGTAAGATCATATATCTTGGGGATGATTATCCCTATCTATATGGATTTGGTAGCTAACTGAACGATCATATTCCTAGGTTGAAGTTCCCACCATAAATAGGAGCGAAGACCTCATATCTTACACACCACTCCACATAATCAAAATTGGCAACAAGCTCGTGAGGAATTGACCGGAAGTTGCTGCGTGGATCGCGAACAATGCGGGGGAGTCTCCTCCATCATCTAGATCTGAGCCGGTCATCGCTGCTTGCAGATCGGAGCACCGATCCTAGCTATATTTCTACCCGCATCTTTCAACAAGGATAAATTTCACAACCCCCACCCACCAAAACAAAAAAAAACCCCTCTCTTCTAGGTGTTTCACAGTTAATCTCCTTAAAATTTTAAAATGTCACAAAACCCACCTTAAATCTCAGGGTTCTTAGAAAATCCCTTTCAAATTTCAACATTTTAAAAATTGAAGAGTGGTTCCTAAGATCCCCAATACTTAGGGGCTGTGCATTTTGAAAGTTAAGAGGGGTTATTTGAGAAATGCCCAAAATTAAGGGGGTTTTGTGAAACTTACGTTAAATATAATATCCTTTTAAAAATTTTTGGATTGGATCCTCTCCAATCAGGTGGTATTTGGAGTGGATAAAATTACCCCTATCCTCACCATCGATTTGAATTTCAAGGATTGAGATAAGTCCATATAAGATTACCCTTATTACTAGCTACTTCCCACATGCAATGCGCATGCAAGAAAAAAATAATAGCAATGCAAATAGCCAAATTCATAAAAAATCTAATTCAAAATTCTTATTGAAAAATAATTTTGTAGGCTTATATAAAAAAATTATGGGAATACATCTACAGAGATTAAACTTAAATGGTCAATTTTTTCTCACTTTTCCTACCACCTCAAGATATGTTCAAATGTGGGTAGATCAGGACTAGGGGCAACAAAATGCAAATAATATATTAACTCACATTCATTCGTAGGCATCCCAATGCCTTTTGTCCATCATAGGAACAAACTGGTGCACAAACTCATAATATGCAGTAAAGCTCGAGGTAGGATGGAGGTCAGATGCAACCTTTGGTCTGAAAAAGGTAAAACAAACATACATAATTTGTTTGTCATGTAAAATATAAGAAAAGAATAAACTATCTATTAACCTTTACAAATAACAAATAACCTTCACAACTACTCATTAATCTTAATAACTAACAAATAAACTTAACAACTAATCATTAACCTTAGCAACTAACAAATAACTACTCATTAACCTTAACAACTAATTATTAACCTTAACAACTAACAAATAACCTTCACAACTAAGCATAAACCTTAACAACGAATAAATAACATTCACAACTAAGTAGGAAACTTAACAAGTATATATAAACTTACCAATAAAAAGCTGTGACCAACTCAAGAACTTCCCCGATGCAACGTGCATGCTTCGTGACCCCCTCATTCTTCACCTTTGATCCTATAAGCCTCTTCCTACTTGCATTGTATCTGCATTCATGTTCACTGGACTCTGCGCAAGATGTGGCTAGATAGTTTAACATCCCAAGATTTGAGTGTGTCTGGATGTTTTCCTCTTCTTTGTTACAGAAGTATCAGGAAGGGGGTTGAGACGATAGCAGATGAGAAGCAACCATTCGCAGTTCCTAGCGTGCCCATCATAGTTATAACAACAAAGCCTCAAGTGCAAGCGTTGGAACAAGGCCTCCACTGACATGGTTTAGTGTCTAAGGTGGCTTTCTTCGATGAAACCAAAATGTGTACTTTATGTGAGCTTTGAAAGTCTTGTTAGGATGATTCCTGCTCAACTTATTGAGGTAGAATTGGGCTTGGAGGCTTGGATTGTCCTTTCATTTGGGTGATCAAAAATCACGAAAGGTCACATGAGGTTGAGGAATGGCTCCTTGAGTTTGAAAATAGGATGAGGGATCGAGGGCTCATAATTAGAGGATGGATGTCACAAGTAAAGATTCTGTCACTGCATTGGTTGGAGGATTCATAACACATTGTGGATGAAATTCAATGTTAGAATCTGTGTCAGCAGGCATTCGAGTGATAACTTGGCCTAACTTTACCGACCAATTTCTGAACGAGAAACAAACTGTGGTAGTTTGGGAACTGGAGTATCCTTGGGCATAAAAGTACCAACTGTACAGTGTGTGGAGAACACGGATGTATTGGTGAAGGACAGCGTAGAAAAAGCAATACGCAGTTTGTTCGATGAAAGCAAGGAAGCTGAAGAGATGAGGAAGAGGGCTAAAGAATTGGCTGAAAAGGCTCAAGACGCTTTAGCAGGAGGACCTTCTTACTCCAATCTTATGCTTTTGATTTAACATATGAATGCAAGATAATTGAAGGGTGGTTGTGTTTGATAATCTGTATTCAAATGCCTTGATCTTTACCTGTGGCGAGGACTTAGTTTGTTTCTTAAATTCTTGGTCATGTCATTAATTTGTATTGTTAATGATGCAGCTCTGTCAAATGCTTGCATTTGTTTTCTTCCTCTCTCTTTACTGAAGCAGGTATACTCAATCTAGTAGTCTAATAACTGTGAAGAAATTTCTGTTTCCCAGTTCTCTTTAGTTGTATTGCTTGATTCAGAGTAGAATTTCAAGAGAGATTTTACCCTGCACATTTCAGCCTTCTATGATCACTGACTGTAGAAAGAGTAAATTCATGGAGAGCATATGTAGATTTAGTTCCTTCTCAGTAAACATCAATAATGAATATTCTTCAGATTCCTTCTCCTGCTCTTTGACAAATTCATATGCAAATACATACTTTCCTTTGCATATACTGATATACAACAAAGTTCTCTTTAGAAAACAGTGCATAAAATCATTTTCAGACAGAAGAAAGGTATAAAGCTGTGTATGATCAAAATCAAAATTTTTAGTTCCTATTTCCTTTTATACTACCTGTTCTTTCTTCTTCATCATCATTTTACTACGTATTTGTTGAACCAAGAGATCCAGGTTCCCATAAGATGATCCTCCTTCTTCCATGCTCTTCTTCGCCTTCTTCCCGAGCTCTTTCACCATCTCTCTCATCATTCTTCGCTCTTCCCCTTCGACCATAAACCAGCTCACCGTCTCCTTTACATGATCTCTCCCCACTGGAACTTCATCTTGCTCTGTCCCCCACTTAACGGGAGCCTTCACTCCAATCGTTATTCCAATTCTCAGTATTTCCACTATCAGTTTCTCATTAAGAAACTGCTCTGCAAAGTGCGGCCAAGTAATCATTGGCACGCCTGCAGATACAGATTCTAACGTTGAATTCCATCCACAATGCGTCATGAATCCTCCAATTGCAAGATGTGATAATATCACCAGCTGTGGAGCCCATCCACGAATTATGAGCCCCCTCGTACTCGTCCTCTCTTCAAACCCTTGAGATAGCCATTCTTCAATCTCGGAAGATTTGCTACCAGCTTTTATCACCCAAATGAAAGGACAGTTCGAAGCCTCTAACCCTAAACCAATCTCAATGAGTTGTGAAGGAGAAGAACGAGCGAGACTGCCAAAGCTCACATAGATGACAGAATGTGGTTTCATCGAATCAAGCCAGGATAGACACCGGTTCTCATCGATAGAACCCTTGTTACCTCTGAAAGCCATATCATCGACACTCTTATTGTACAATGACATTGGCCCAACCGTCCAAACTTTGGTCCCTCTCGCCTTTTGGAGGCACTCGACGTATGGATCCTCTAAATGGTCGAAACTGTTAACCAACACGCCCTCGGCTGCCAACTCGATGTCCATCAACTCCTTCCTGAATTCTTCAAGACCCGGACCAGTAAAATTCAGAGGTGAATGCGACCTTGTCATCTCGAGTCTATGAGGCAATCCAGGCAGAACGAAAGTATCAACATGATCCTTCATGTTTTCAAGGATCCTGTCGAAATGAAAGATATGTCGACAGACGAGAGCGAAGCAGCCAAAGCCATTGAATGTGAATCTGGGAATGCCGAGCTCTCGTGCTAGCTTGTGCGTCCATATATGTCCTGCATCCGACACGATGCAGTCTGGATGAGGATCTTTGTGACATTGAAAATGATGCAGCAGGGGCTCGCGTAATAACGCGCAGGCGTGCAGGAAGTTGCTGAGGAGTTTGTTGGAGGGAACGTCGTCAAGATTCTCACACCCTTCGGGGAGGCCGACCTCGGTGGAGGGGAACCGAAGGGGGAGGAATCGAATCGAGATTCTCAATTCAGCGACGCGATCGATGACAGTCTGAAGGCGAGACGCGTTAACGGGAGTGGTGATGAGGGTGACGAGGGCGCCGTGGTCAGCGAGGAGGTGAGCCATGTCGACCATGGGAATTATGTGCCCTGGGGCTGGGAGAGGGACTAATACAAAGTGAGGCTTTTGGTTGTCGGAATCATTGGAGGATGAGCTGTTGGTCATGTTGAGATGAGGGATTGAGTTTGTAGTGTAAATTAATAATTGAGGAGTTATATATATATATATATATATATATATATATATATATATATATATATATATATATATATATATATATATATATATATATATATAATTTGTTAGTTGAAGGATGATGCATGCCCTTACATCATTTACATTGTATGAGGCCATGTAAGTTCAACAAAGATGGCTGCTCATGGATAAATCAGCATCTGTCGATGAGGGTGGAAACCATGTATATGATAGTCGCCCATGCTGAAAAAATTGGTTTCAATATTGTTGGGATGCGGGGTCAACGCCCTAGCACGCCCCGGAAGCGATATCACCCGAGAGAAGGCTTTGATATTCCCGTTTCACGAAGGAAACAAGAATAGAAAGTAAAATATCCCAACAAAGTGAGATATCTACGCTTCCTCTCAACAAGCATTTAGGACTCAATCAAGGAACCTACAAACAATAGCAAATTCACAAAGAAAACAAGAAAGACACGAGATTTACGTGGTTCGCAAAATTGCTTACGCCCACGGAGGGTGAGGGAGATTTGACTATAAAGAACACGGACGACTTGTACAATCCACAAGCTCGTCCCAAAGAAAAAAAGCTTTGATTTTTACCCAAGAGAAATTGACCTCTCTCTGCGAATCTCTCCAAGCTTTCTTTTTCTCTCTCTAGTCACCAAAAAGCCCTAGCTTTTTCTCCCTTTTCTTCACTTTTCTCCACACCACAAATCCTAGGTTTACTCCCTATTTAAAGGAATTAATTTAGAATTTTCCTTCAACCTAGCCGATGTGGGACTAAAACTTTTTTTGTTTTTTTATATGGTTGCTACAGAACTTCGGGTTCGAGGGCTTGCTGCTGTGAACCCGAGGTTCCCAGTAGCAACGCAGGCCCCCACGCTCACAATTCTCCACCTCGTACATTATTTGATAAACCTCAAATTTTGGACGAACACCGTAAGAACACCGCTAACATTACTAGAGAGATCTTCATCACCAAACCAGTAATCCACCGCCACTATACCGCTGTCGCTTCTACGCATTCTCCAGGGATCAAGCTAACCGTAGTTCTCAGAATTGCTCTCCATATAGTCTCCACCTCACCCCATCACCGCCTGAAGGGCCATGCCTCTGCATCAACACGGTTGATATGAAGCAAGTTTAAGCAATGCTTAAACTTGCTACCTGACCACCTTGGTTAACATGTTCATGGATTCTCATTCGTGTGTACCTTCATGAGAGAAATATCGCCTTCCTCTATGACATCCCGCATCTAAATGATACCGACATCGATATGCTTGATACGAGCATGATGAACTTGATTCTTTGCCAAGTGAATCGCACTCGACCGCCGCACCACAAGTTCACGCTCTCTCCGCCAATCTCCAAATCATCTAGAAAACCCCACAACCACAATGCTTCCTTCACTCCCTCGCCATGGCCATGTACTCGGCCTCTGTAGTAGAAAGTGTCATCAGAACCGCAACATCGACGCCAACTAACCGGAGCCCCATGTATCCCGAATACATAACCAGAGTAGATCGCCGCCTATCTAGATCGCCCGCATAATCGAGTCCACAAACCCATCAAACCGACATGTTTCTCCACCAAAACACGGACCGTATCAGCGGTACCCTTTAAGTACCTCAGACCCACTTCACTTTCCCAAGGCGTCTTTCCGATTCGCCATGAATCTATCACCACACCGATCACTGTGGAAATATCCGGGTGTGTACACACCATTGCGCACATTAAGCCGCTAACCGCACTAGCATAGGGAACACGCTCCTTATGCTTCTCTCTTCCCCAGAGTGGGAGATTGTTTGCCAAAAGTCTAAAGTGTGGAGCCAATGGAGTCACCACCGACTTAGCACTTTGCATCCCGAACCTCGCTCACTTCTATGTAGCCCTTCCGACTCAAGAACAATCGCCGGTTCGCCCGCTCTCTTCTAATCTCCATACCCAGATTTTCCTAGAATACCATGTCCTTCATCTCGAACTCTTCACCAAGTTGAGATTTGACCTATCTATCTCCACTCGCTCTTAGAAGCAATAAGCATGTCATCCACATACAAAAGGAGATAGATATAATTACCTTCACGAAGCTTTCAATGTAAACGCAATAATCATAGTCGCCGGAAAACCCATGCTTCAAAGATGAAGGAGTCAAATCATTGTACCATGCTTCTGGGAGATTGCTTCA
Organism: Asparagus setaceus; assembly: GCA_012295165.1. NCBI lineage: Eukaryota > Viridiplantae > Streptophyta > Magnoliopsida > Asparagales > Asparagaceae > Asparagus > Asparagus setaceus. The sequence goes on along the minus strand of CM022703.1, from coordinate 13,959,598 downwards.
ATCCATACGCTGACTTCTTCTGCGACACACATGATCCTCCTTGTCCTCAACCTTGTAGCCCTCGGGTTGATGCATGTAGATCTCTTCATCCAAGTCTCCGCAAGAAAGCCGTTTAACATCGAGTTGTTCGACTCAAGATCACCATGAGCAACAATACTCAACAGACCGAATAGAAGTGTGTTTCACCACCGGAGAAAATATCTCATTGTAATCCACACCCTCTTCAGGCAAAACCCTTAGCCACTAGCCTCGCCTTGTACCTTGTACCACCGAGCTCGAAGGTCTTCCTTTCTTTTATACACCCACTTTCAACCAATAGCTTTTCTTTCCTACGCAATGGGACCATCTCCCATGTTTGTTCTTCCAAGAGATTCCATCTCTTCCTCCATCGCAGCCTAACCAACTCTCACTATCCTTGTCCTGATAGCTTCCTTGAAGGAGACCGACTTCGCCTTCCACCGAGAGTATGTGATTCAACCAAATTCTATAGTGCTTCATGGGTTGACTGGCCCCAGCCTTTGTACTCGCTTGTATGCTCGCCTTGGCCTAGTGAAAGCCAACTATCTCCGAACCGCTGCTGTTGTAGTCCCCTGTATTCTCCCTGAACCTCCTCCCGCTCAAGCTCATCATCTACCGACTTCCCACTTGAACACGCACTAGAACCCGTTGGTCTTTAGGTTCTATTTCAATAACCCGAGACTTAGAAGTCTCACGCCCTAACACCATCATCCTTGGCCTAGCAATCATGGATTTCATCAAAGGTAACATCCCTAACATCACTTAACTAATCTTCCACACCAAAGGCATGATAGCCTTTACTTCAGATATCCCAAGAATATTGCCTTCCCCTCGGCTGCTTTCCTCGCTGACGGATAGTAGGCACATCCCAAAATTTCCGAGCCTATCATAATCGCAGATGCTCCCCCACCACACACCGTAGAGTGTATCACCATCCAATGTCGAATGTGGTGAACGGTTCACAATGTAACAAGTCAGAGCTGCCTTCACCATTCGCTCAATCCAAATGATGATCGTGATACTCATTTCTTTCTCCGCAATGTTCTGCTTCTCTCTGGACCCCATTCTCACTGTGGTGTTGACTGACCGCCCAAGGTCGAACACTCCTCCCGATCACAGAACTCCTTGAAAGCACCATCTCATACTGCACCATTATCGATCTTAGTATCTTCAATTTCTTTCCGTTCGTTCTCAACCATTGCTCTCCACTTCTTGAATGTCTCAAACACCTCATTCTTATGCTTGAGAAAATAAATCCAAGCATACCTCGAATAGTCATCTATGAGCGAGACATAATATCTGGAACCACCCTTAGAAATTAGTGCGGCGGACCCCAACATCCGTGTGCACATAATCTAGTATCCCTCTGCTCTTAGACTTGCTTCGAGAAACTAACCGTGTGACTTTCCATACACACAATCCTGCAAAAATACATGCTAGGTTCCTTGATTCTTGATGAGACCCTCTTTACCAAGAAGAACTAGACCCTTCGACATATGCCCAAACGCCTATGCCATAACCGTGTGTGCTCACATGGGTCTCCACCACTTCCCAGTTCCAACGGCTGCATCTCCGTCACGTCGTGCACGAGAGTATATAAATTACCGTGGCGAATACCCTTCATCACTATAAGGGAACCCGAACAACCTTCTTCACTCAGTTCTCGTAATAATTTTACAGCGGTCCATGCACCAAGCGAGATAAGATTCTTCCATAGTGGGACCATGCCTCACATCCGTCAAGGTTCGAACCACTCCATCATGCATCTTGATTTTGATATTACCTAGCCCCACCATTTTACAAGCATGGTTGTTCCCCATCAATGGTTCCATCATCAATGCCTCGTAGGTAGTAAACCACTTCCTATTTGGACACATATGGTAGAGCAACCAGAATCAAGTATCCACTTCGGAGATATCCTGCGCCACCGTGGCGACATAGCACTCCTTATCGCTCCCTTCCTTGGCGTGGCTTTCCTCTTCCTTGCCCTCTCTCCTCTCGGTCTTGTTGTTGTTCTTCTTTTCACCTACTCTCTTATTTGGATGTCGACCTTGAAATGCCCAACTTCACGCATTTGAAACCGATTTTCCATAAGAGGTCTCGATTTAGATCTAGACTTTCCTCCTTGCCTTTTCCTCGCTCATTGCTCCTTCCTCTAGCAAACAATCCACGTGCTTGTTCTTTGTTACCACCGGTAGTCATGTCATCTTGGTTGCAATCTTCGAAGGTCATCGCTAGGCGCCGTTCTAGTCTCATCCATCTTCAAATTGTCTCCTACAAGCATCGATGTTTGCACGGTTCTCATAAGACTTGAGGGCAAGTAGTAAGCGCTGATCCTCATCTACAACTTTCACATCTATGTCTTTCAAGTCGATATGATCCTATCAAACTTGTTGATGTATTCGGATTGATGAGCCCTCCTCCATCTTGCAAGTATACAATTTGGATTTTAAATAGATCGGTTCGTTAGACTCTTAGTCATGAAGGTACTTTCTAACCGACCACCGCCATGCCGTTTCCTCTCCATCTACCAAGAAAGCTACATCCCTTTCAAGGCATAGGATTGTTCGCGGTAAAAGTCGGTTTGTTATTCATTGTTTCAAAAGAAATGCCTTTTATTTTAAGGCGCATAAATGAAAATGAAAATTATAACTTTTCTGAACAAGCGCTTCGGATCTCTATTATCACGGGATCCCGGCGTGTGGGTTCTTAGTGCTTAGGGGACTTTTATTAGATCCATGGACCACGGCGCGAATTCCGATCCGGTGGAAACGGGTTACGGAACTCTGAGGCGTGAAGGGCTCGTTTCACGAAGGAAGCGAAGCGCTGAGGATCACACTCCGCGAAGGAAAGGATCGCCGGGATCACACTCACGAAGGAGAGGATCGCCGAGCGGTGAGATCTACTAGGAGAAATCGGTACGTAGCCGACCGAGTTAAACACCTCGCGATTGAATATCGGCGTGGGCCGAACTTGTGATGCGCGGTGCTTGGAGCGTTGCAACAACGACTCGTAGATCTCCGCGAGAATTCTTGAGAAAATCCCAAAATCCGCCAAGTCCAAGCCTCCAAAATCGGCAAAATCCCGTCGTCACCCCCAAATGAAACCCCTATTTATAGAATAGGGGTGTCGAACCACCAAAGTGGCTCGGCCACTATGGCGAGGTACCTCGGCCACTATGGCGGTACCTCGACAAATTGGCTCGGCCATGTTGTCGAGCCACCTCGCCACTGTCGAGGCATCTCGCCAAGTTGGCCGAGATCTTGTTTTCCGTCGTTTTGCCATTTTGCGTCGTTTTCCGTTGACTTTCGGTCTTCGGGCTTAGTTTTCCTCGGTGATGTCGCCGTTGTGTTTGAGTCCGTATCCGATCGACTTCGAGCTCAATCGGCTTGCTTTGTCGCCGTCGACTTCGTCGACTTGGGCATCGTCGACTCGTTTCATATGACGCCAACGCCTAGCATGTCGGTTAGCCAAGACCGGAATTGGTGGCGAGTTCGAAAGGAAGAGCTTCTAAAAAAAATTCGAGCGCGGACCCAAAGAGGCGGCTGCTTATGACCCCAGCTAGGCTAAGCGGAATTGCGAAAACTTCTGCGTAGGGCCTCTTTGATGAGAGGGCTCGCGTCGCCGTCACTGCGGTGTAGTCAGCGGTTAGCGATTCACGTGTCGGATGGCTCGTCGATTATCAACTCAACATTGCGAGCTATGTTCGGGGACTTATAGGTAATTTTAACGCCTACAGATACCCTCCAAAGTGTTTGGTCTGGCTCTTTTATAGAAGAAGCCGAAATACTTTGATGTGATAGGCCCCAACCTTCACCGGTATAACGGGACCTGAAAATGGCTTCAGTCCCGACTTCTCCAATTCTTCGGACTATCCGGCACTTTGTAGGATGGTGAAAGTGTCGCGATCTTTGTATTTATTGTCGACCCATTGTTGAAGTCTCAAGTCGAAGGCGATGAATGAACTATTTGCTTTAGCTTCGTCTTTGGTGAGTTGTTGTCGAACTAACCATCCAATTTCATGGGGTTTAGCCTTGAATTGGCGCATTTTCCGTTCGTCATTTGGCGTTGGCCTAACCGCGATGGGAGGAGATTGGGGTTCGCCATTTAATAGCCGGACTCTCCATTGTGGCCTTCGTTGCGGGATTGACCACGGCGGGAGGAATTTTTACGGAGATGCGGCGTTGACCGGCGTCGAAATTTTCTCTTGGCATTCCACCTTTAGCGGCGATTTTTAATCGGCGTTGGTTTGCGTCAACCACGGTTTATACTCATTAGTTCCGCTGGAGTTTTAGGAATTAGTTTATCCTCGTATACCCGTTCGAGGTGGTCGAGTTATCCTTAAGAAATTTTCCGGGAACTTCTGCCAAAATAGGAAGCGGTTTATACTCGTATACCTTATTGGAGTATCCTCGTGAGAGCAAAATTGGGGTTGTCGAAGTTATCCTTAAGAATATTTTTATGGAAATATTCTTCCGAACTCACCTAATTAGGAAACAGCTTTATACTGTTCCCGATTGGAGTAGGATTAGGCGACATGGGAGAATATTTGGGAAATTGAGTTTGCCCGCATCATTGCCGATGATTTCACCATTTGGAGGTTAAGCTCCAAAGTCTACAAGATTTTGAGGCACTGCCCTCATATAGAGACAGAGATGAGGCTCACCCAGCCTTGGCGGATGCTTATGCTATTACCGACTCGAAGTTCAAATGCAATGGACCTGTGCATCATTTGAGATCATTGTCGCTGAAGCTTCGCCTTCCGTGGGACATTTTTCGGTCTTGTGTCGTCACTGGAGAAGCGAGGATAGTAGAGCTCTAACAGAACTTCAAGCGGCGAGGGAGAGTCTCGATCATCTTGAAGTCGACGAAGGCCAACAAAGAAGAGACTCTTGCGGTCATGCACAGGAAATTTGAACTCGGGCGTAAGCCGTTGACATCGAGAAGGAGACCGCAGGCCCTTAATAGCAGCCGAGGAGTCCTTCAGGGTAGCTTCGCTAACTTCAAAGAACTTTCACCGATAAAGTATAACAAATTGCTCCCATAAATTTGATGTTTAAGGATTTGTAATCTCATCCTTTATTAATCAAATATGTCTTTTTTTATTTCGCCGTAAATAATTAACCATAATACTTATAGGATTTTTGGCAAACCCTCACCATCAACGGTTTGATTAGCCTTTACCAACTACCGCTTGAGTTGGGCTAGCGTATGGATTATCCGATCCGCTCCGACGCGGACGCTGTGCTAAAAGAATGAAACTCTCTTAGACTTAATGCTACGATGTTGAATAATGAGGCTTGCATCTTTACCGCAAGAGATCACTCCAACGCTGTTACGCCGTAGACTCATCCCTTCTTAGGCTTCGGATGAAATACCCCGAATCAAACTCGTGTCTTCAATCGAAAAGACTAAACCGCAACGCTGTGAGGCGCTATTTTATCCCTTCTTAGGCTTCTCGGATAAAATACCCCGTAATCAAACTCTCGTGTCTTCAATCAAAAGACTAAACCGCAACGCTGCGGTGAGCGCTGGCTTTATCCCTTCTTGGGCTTCGGATAAAATACCCCTAATCAAACTCGTGTCTTCTTCAATCGGAAAAACTAAACCGGCAATGCGCAGGAGGCGCTGGTTTTAGGGTTATTGGCCAACCCCCCTCAACGGGTTTGATGAGCCTTTACCAACTACCGCTTGAGTTGGGCTAGCACGATTATCTAAACTGCTCTACACAAAACGCTGTGCTAATGTATGAAACTCTCTTAGACTTAATGCTACGATGTTGAATAATTAGGCTTCGGCTTTTTCACGGAAGACTAACCGACGACGCTATGTTAGGCCACTTATCCCCGCTAGGATTCGTGACCAAATTCCCCAAGAAGAATCTTGGATTAAAGAGTTTTTATTGATTAAATTGGTGAGAGAGGAGGAACTTTATGTTCTATTTCTAATGAAACCAATAGCGTGGTCCCCTCAGAGGAATCAAAGGACTCAGTGACCTTCAATGACACAACCGTCCGAAAATCCCTACAAGATACCTTCACGGGCGCTACCTAGAGAGAGATGGAACTAAGAGGGATCTCCACTCGAGAACCGAAGAGACTCGTGACCTTCAAAGCGACAACCCGGTTCGAAAATCCCACAAGATACCTTCACGGGCTACCTAGAGAGAGATGGAACGAGTGGGATCTCCACCCGAACCGAAGAGACTCGTGTGACCTTCAAAGGACAACCCGTCTCGAAAATCCCTACAAGATACCTTCACCAGCTACCTAGAAGAGGGATGGAACTAAGAGGGATCTCCACTGAACCGAAGAGACTGTGTGACCTTCAGGACAACCCGGTTCGAAAATCCCTACAAGATACCTTCACAAGACTACCTAGGAGAGAATGGAACTAAGAGTGGGATCTCCACTCCGAGAACCGAAGAGACTCGTGACCTTCAAAGGACAACCCGGTTCGAAAATCCCACAAGATACCTTCAATGGCTACCTAGGAGAGAAATGGAACTAAGAGTGGGATCTCCACCGAGAACCGAAGAGACTCGTGACCTTCAAAGGACAACCCGTCTGAAAATCCCCAAGATACCTTCACCGGGCGCCTAGAGAGAAATGGAACTAAGAGTGGATCTCCACCGAGAACCGAAGAGACTCAGTGACCTTCAGCGACAACCTCGGTTCGAAAATCCCTACAAGATACCTTCACCGGCGCTACCTAGAGAGAAATGGAACTAAGAGGGATCTCCACCGAGAACCTAAAAGACTCAGTGACCTTCAAAGGACAACCCGGTTCTAAAATCCCTACAAGATACCGGGCTTACCTAGAAGAGGGATGGATAGAACCCTTCCGCTTGTCACTTAAAGGATCTACGCTTGGAGAGGAAGAATTTTATATTCTATCTCCTGTGAAAGGGACTTTTGAGGCCTCTTGTTCATAGAAGGAATCAAGAGGGATTTTGGTAATGTACCGTAAGATTTGTAGACTACCGCCAAGAAATTTGATCGGTGGGGAAATTGTGATGGAGGATAAATTTTAGGGTTATCCTTAAGGAAAGTGGGTGAAACATCCCACGAGGAACTTCTCGTTGAAACGGGTTATCCTGAAGATACTAAGGGTAGTATTCCTTCAGGAACTTCCCATTTATCTAAGATTAATTGCCTGGTCGCCATTTTGTGTTATTAGGCGATATGCACCATTGGAGTAGACCGTTTCTATTATAAACGGACCCTCCCATTTAGGCTCAATTTGCCTTTCTTCTTGGAAGTGAGGATTATCGGTCGTCGGCGGCGGACCAAATCTCCTTCTTTGAAACTCCGCTGTCGCACTTTCTTATTGAAAGCTCGACATCCTAGCTTGGTAAAACTCAATGCATTGTTGAGCTTCGGTTTTCATCCAACATCTCGAAGCTCTTCGAGACGCTTCGATGTTGTTCTTCAATCGTCATCTCCGTTGCGAGGCGATGCGGAGTGGCAATCTGGATTTCCAATGGGAGCGCTTCACACGTAGACGAGAGAATACGGTGTCTCTCGATTGGCGTCGCGTGCGGTCGTGCGATCGCCCGAGTGCTTCTCGAGTTTATCATCCCGTCTAAGCTTGTTATTCTTCACAAGCTTTGATGTAATCTTAATAATCGCCTTGTTGAATGCCTCGGCTAATCCATTTCTTGGTGGATTATAGAACATCGGCGAGGCGTCTTGTATCTTGAATTTCTCGCAAAACCTCGATGAAGGAATTGCCGATGAATTGGGGACCGTTGTCATGCACGATCCGCCTTGGAACACCGTGTCGGTAGATGACATGGTGTTTGATAAATGGCAACGGTACTTTCCTCTTCTTTGGGTTACTACGCCCAGGAGAAGTAGTCGGTGATCGCTAGAATAAACCGACGCTTTGACCGACGGAGGAAAATGGGACCTACAACGCCCATTCCCCATGTCTCGAATGGCGGGATGTGGCGAAGGATCTTTGCTCGGAGGCGATGCATATAATTGCGTGGATTTGACGCAGCGTGGCATTCGGCGTGCTCATTGCGTCATTAATCATTGTGGGCCAAAAGTAGCCCATTCTCCGATTCGATCAGAGCTTGGGACCAGCCGAGCAAGACCGCATTCACCTTCGTGTGCTTCGAAGGACCTCTTACGCCTCCTTGTTTGAAAGGCATCGGAGTAAAGACCGCCATACCCCTACGATATAACATCCGGTTTCGTGTTGTAAAGAATCTTGAGCTCTTCGCCGGATTGACTCTCTCTCCCTCACGCCTTCCGCGTAATACCATGCAAGACATAGTCGATGATAGGAAAGCCAATCTCGGGCTCCAATTTGGTTTGGGTTGCATGTACCTCTTTGAAACTACCCTTTATCTTCTTGTACCTCATTATATATTGGTACTAAGAGTTGATGAGTCCCGACCGTAACTAGTTGATCGGTCTCTAAGGTTGTGCTAACGACACGCCTAACGCCTGGCCAGAAGCCGCTTTGGAGGCGGATATATTCGATGAAGAACTCTTCAACGAAGTCCGCCATTTCGATTGCTACCGATGATAAGGAATTAGATCTAGATTGACTGTAGTCTCGCGGATCCGCCTCGACTATCGGGCCAGAATCGCCAGATGCTTCGAGATATTCGACCCCCGCCTTGGCGGCTAAGTCCAATAAGTAGCGTTGTATTCAGCTACGTTATTAGAGCAAGGTTCAGTGAGTGAATAAGCACGGGGCATGACATGATTTCCCGGGGAAATCAAGACAACTCCGACTCCAGCGGAGATTTTAGAACATCCGGGGCACTTGCCACATTAGTGGCCCGAGAAGTCTGGCCAAAATACAATCGCCATATTTGTTGGTGCGATGTAGTGTTGACTTCCTGGACTTCATCCGGAAGATCATCATATAGCTCAACTACGCCCGTTGTCGGGTTGGTAGCCAAGAGATCGCAAATCGCTTGTCCTTTGACCGACTTTTGTTGTTTGAAGTGCAAGTCATATTGGGACAAGAGCAAGGCCCATTTCGCCAAACGCCAACTCATTGAGGCCGGCTGGGTCATAAATATTCGGACCGGATTTACGTTAGAGATAACATAAATCGTCTGTCCGACTAAATAGTGCCGCATTTTCTGAATCGCGAACACTAATGCAAGGCACCGCCGACCATTGGGTATCGACTCAGACCGACTAATGTTCGCCTGTAATACATCGCTGCTCGCGGACCGCCGCCGCCGCCCCGTGCGGTAAGGCGCTTAACGAAAGTGATCCGCTGCCTTGATGTAAATCAAACGTTTTCCACCACGTGCAACAAGAACAGAGGTTTAGCGAGATACGATTTGATCTCTTCAATGCTCTCGCAGCGCCGCCCCAAATAAACGACACGCCCTTCTTGTTCAACTTAGAGAACGGTTGGCACTTCCCGTGATAGGTTCGATATGAACCATCGGATGTACCAATCGCCTCTTGTAACCCTCAGCCTTCTTAGATTTCTGAGGTTGCAACTCTTGAATCGCCTTCACTTTGTCGATCGACGGTATACCCTTATTAGTGACGACAAAGCCGGTGAACTTGCCACCGACATCCCAAGGAAGGATTTGGCGTGATTCATCTTTAGTTGATGAGTTCGCATGAGCTCAATACCGCTCTAAGATCTTTGATGTGATCTTCTTTGTCACGGCTTTTCACGACTAAGTCGCCGACGTAGCATTCGACCGCTTCCTGAAATGATCCCAAAAATTTTCGCCATCGCCACGGGTATGTGCGCCAAAGATTTTTCAGCCGAACGGCATGACCGTAGCAATATATACCGATATGCTTCAACCGTGGTGTTTGGCATCATCGGGGTGCATTTTGATCTGATTGTATCCCGAGAAACCATCCATGAACGACATTCTTTCAAATCCACATGTATTGTCGACTATGACATCGGTGATTGGAAGAGGGAAGTCGCCTTTGGGCAAGCAGCCGTAGGTCTCTCAGAATTCCAATGCATCCTAATTGAACCGTTCTTCTTCATGGCCGGACAATATTCGCCACCCAACTGATGTTGAATTTCCTTGATGAACCCCGATTCTATCAATTTCTTTACCTCATCGACAATTGCTGTCAAGAGCTGTGGACTAAACCATCTTTGTGGTTGCTTGACAGGTTTGACATCCACCTTGATGTTGAGGCATGTGTCGCCACATTAGGTCGAGTCCGCATGTCCTCGTAGCTCTGCATCTAATACATCGATATATTCCCTGATTAGCGATCAACTCTTCCTTCTCTTCGAGGGAAGAGTATTGTCGATGTTTATGAGCTTAGATGCTCTTCGTCACCCATTAACCTCGACTACTCGCCCAGTGGGTGGTTCTTTGTTCAATCTATCCCCGAATCGCTCTTGAGTTGATGGATCCATGGGTCTTCCCATGTTGGTATATCTTCATCATCCTCAATAGTAGCAGATCAACTGAAGCCATATTTGACATCAAAGCCTTGAAAGCTTCTCCGAGGTGGTGTCTAATCCCAAGCCGAAGAATCATCGAATGTCCGCCTCATCGGGTGGATTATTATCAATCACCCACGAGCATTCATCTTCTCCGAGGAGGATTCGTATCCCAATCCCCTTCTAAATGCATAGTAGTTATCCCGCTTCCCTCTCGATATATGCCTTTAGGAGGGACTCGAGGACCTCGCCCCAAACATAGACCTTCCCTTGTGTCAAGTCACCCCACCTCTTCATGATACCCGTTTCCGGGCTATATCTGAATGTGTGGAGGATAGGCCGCTGTCATCTTCATCTTCTTCTAAGAAATGATTCATGCTGGAACCTCCTTTTCCAGAAACCAAGTCTTTTCACTACTTGATCTTCGTGGGATGACGAGTGTTGTCCCAAAGGAGTCTTAGAACTGCTTTGTGTAAAGCAAGATGACCGAAGTTGGTAAGTGCAACTCCATCGTTGTATAAACTCGTCATCACATCATTCAAAGACAAAGGGTACTCTAAATTGTCATTTATTGATTCATCGGCAATTTGCCAATTACAATGTTCATCCGACGATTCTTCATCGCAAGATTGATTACAAGGGTACAATGTCATTTAGAACAAAACCACCACTATAATTAAGCCAGCCCTTCCGATCGCCTTCTTCACCGCGTCCGCGCCTTGGGCCGATGATTCGCCGGACTCATTACCAGAGGAGAGAATCGTGAAATAATTCTCCATCCCCTTAAACGGCCGTTTGTCCATGACCACCGCCTTGACTTCATTGTTCGTGTCTACATATTTGAGACATCGATGAAGAGTAGATGGAACTATAACGCACCGTGGATCCAAGGTCAACCCAATAGTAAGTTATAGGAAGTCTCTGCGTCAATTACATAGCAGGTGACCTCGGACTTTAAGTCCCCCATTTGGCACTTAATCCGGATTTTACCAAGTGGGCGGGACCCGCTGGTGTTGAATCAGAATCACCGGCTCGTAATGCCCATCGGGCGTGGATTCCAAGGTGATACATGAGGCGCAGGGGCATGATGCTCACAGCGGAACCCGGATCGACTTGGATCCGGTTAACTTCACTAGAGCCAATATACCCGGTGAAGTATAGCGCCTATCGTGCTTGAACTCCCCGCATATCCTCCTTTGTAAAGGTGATGCAGGGGAGGTGCTTAGCCGCAAGGTTGCATTGTTGGGCCGACTCTTCTGGGCTCGGCTTAATCTGGGTGAGGAACACTTCAAAATCAGCTAGAGCCTCTTGTAAAGCTTCCCGGGTCTCTTTCGACAATCGGAGCAACTCATAGAGAGTTATTCTAGCCGGGATGTTTGCTGGCGGTCATGACATCGGCGGTATGGAGAGCTCGACGTTTCGGCCTATCCTCAATCGGGCGATTGAATCGGGATTGCTTCGGGAGTTGAGCTTCCTGGACCTGGGGCTGTTTCTCCTTTGCTTCAGCTGCTTTTTCTTTAGCAACCGTCATTGTACTTTCTCTCAGACGAGTGAGAGGAGTGGCCACCCCAGCCGAGAAGGCCTCTCGTTTGACTTGGAATCTGGATACTTGTAGTCAGATTTCGTGTCCACTCCTTGTGGCAAGGACTTCATGCTCTTCTTTAGAAAACTGGAAAGTTGCCACTTCTTCATCACCCTTCTCTGGAATTGCTGAAGTAGCATGGCATAGTTTGCCTCTTCCCTTGGGCTTCTTTTTGGCCGAAGAGGTAGTCCACTGATCGTCTTCCAGCAAGTCAGGGTGGACCCAAAGAATTTCGCCATTTGGGGTTGTGTGAGGCACTAACCCCTTCTCTCGCTGCTTGTGGGGATCGTCATTCACCGTCTTCATTCCCACTTTGACCACGGTTCCTGGCCGGAACCATGTTGTAGGCATTGTCCCAAAGCTTATGGACGCCGCTTGTTTCCACTTGCTTTCTTATTTGGTTTTTGAGTGATCACTCCCCACTTCAATCAAAGATTGGATCTTGTCTCTTCGGGTAGCATGACTTGGTGGGTGGTGTATCAGCCCTATGATAGGGCGCAGTTCTTGGGTCCGGCTGCCCTTGAGCTTCCTCTCCCGTTGACGATCGGGCGGCAGCTGATCTTGTTGTTGTCTAGCAAGTACTTGAAGATCCTGTGCACCTCTTCGCCCCTAAGAATCGCCTGGGAAACCCGGCGTGGACGCTCTCGTTTCGGACTTGTTGCCGCTGATAATCTCACTCTTTGTCGCGGTGGGTCTGAAATTGAAAGTTTGATGCGATCAACATTCTTCATTGGCCTTCCCCTTGTTCGGGGACAAAATTTTGGTTCCGTGGATTCGGGCGCTATCGACCTCGCCCGCCTTCTCCCTTTTGAGAAAACGCCAGCCTCTTTCCCCGGACTTTCAAGTCTTTCCGTGTTTTAGACGGTGCAAGGCCCATCGCCTCGATCACGCCCAGAGAGGTTATGCTGGCAGGTCTTGAGGATGAATTCTCCATGATTGGGTCACGACAGCCATCGCCTTGTTGGGAACCGTTTGACAAAATTATCCACGGTTTCTCCATCCTTCGCTTCGCCCCATAACGCATCGAGTGAAACCTCTCGGTCATCATCAAAGAAGTTTGTTAGGAACATAGATTCCATGTCTTCCCAACTATTGATGCTGCCCACTTTGAGACGGCGGTACTAATCGAAGGTCAGTAGGTGCTTCGAATGACCGAACCATCAAGGGCTCAGCACGAGATGACTCCCAAATGGCTCTTGAAGTAGATAAGATGTTGAGTGGGGACCCTCTCCCATCGAGCGGCGTGAAGTTTATTAAATTAAACTTAGCGGATAGAGATTGACTCCCACTCTCGGATAGAGGAGCAGGAATCCCCGTCTTCTTCATTTCTTGAGATGGCGAGTTGACCTTGCTCTCGGATCCTTGATCTTGTCATTTTCACTTGCATTTTGTCGGTGATTTTGAGGTGGGACCATGGTGTCATCATCGGCGTTTTGCTCATCGGCGTTGAGGTCTTGCTCTTCATCCGTGTCGCTATTCGTCAAATTGACGTTGTTGCGATGACTGCCCTCACCCTGGCGATTAGTCATCGCTTGCATCTGCCGGTCATGCATTTCTCTCATCTGCTGCATGGCCATGTCCATCTCGAGTTTGAAGTTGTCCTTCTATTTTGCCAAGGCTTCTTCAAGTAGCTTGGCCACCTCAATTTAGCGATCATGAGTGCTTCCACGAGTATGGCCTTCACTAGAGCGGTATTATCGGATGCCATTGCGGCCGTCGTCCAGATACTTCATCTTAGAAGATACTCTTCGTTGCGGTTGTGCCTTGAAGGGATCCCTCGTTGCGGTCGTGATAGTTAGGCCGTCGATATACCGGCTGCTTAGCGAGTCACCGTTGGGAGGCTCTGGGAATGTCGCGTGGCGCGTTGCCTTGTTGGTCATATTGATGGTGACCTCAAGCGGTTCATCCTTGCCTTGGCGAGTGCATGTCTTCTTGGGAGCCTTGACCGAGGTCTTGGCGGTTCGTTGGTGCTCGATCTTTGGAAGGCTGACACCCTTTCGAGGATTTTATGGCGGCACACTCAGAAACCGCGCCTTGATCCATTTAGTATAAATGCAAGAGGATCGCGGTTTCTAGAGAGCTGTCTGCAGACTTCTTCCTACCCCGCCGCGATAGTACAACTCGCCGGCATGAGTTTGGAGCAACCTACCGTGTGGCGACACAATCTCCGGGTATAGCGTCATCATCGGATGGCGTCTCCATCTGAGGTTGGGTTGGCGTCCGCGAAGTCTTTGAAATTCTGCGCCTTAACGCGCGCTTTTGGGCGTGGCGTCTCAATGAGCTTTTGGACCTCGATCCGCCAAACCGGTTGGTGGATTCTCCGGCTTCCGTGGTGAGAGCTACCCCAGCGGTAGTATAACTTGTCGACGCGAGTGCGGCGACCTTCCTTATGTCGGCATGATCTCTGGTATAAGGCTCTCGCCGTCGGATGGCGTCTCCTTCGGGGCGGATTGTTTCATAAAATTGCGAAAGTAACTGTCTTGACTTTCGCGGTTGGCGTGAAGTCTCGCGGACTCTCGGACCGACTTCGGTCCGTTATGCGAGGAGTGGAACCTTCTTATCTTTGTGGTCGACCCATTATTAGGAGTGACCAGCGATTCCTTTAGCGGACGGCGATCTTTGATGGGCGGCTGATGGTCGTGGTCATTGTCTTCATACAAATTTGGATCGACGCCGTGGGTAATTTTGGTGTTGATGCAACTTTGTCGGTGACAATTTACGATTTGGCTGGGTGAATGGCACATTGCTGAGGCTTGAACTATCGGGTTCGTCGGAGTTGACGTCGGCGGACTTGGGCTTCAAAGCTGGCGATGATGGCTTCTTGGCCACCTCCTCCTTCTTCAATTGGCGGGCTTGTGCACCAAAGCTTACTTGCTGCGAGGCGAGGCCTTGGCTGGATCGCTCTGAAGCATAGAGCGGTTCCGTTGGCTTCGGACCCATTCATTTGTCACGGCTGTAGGATTGACTCGATCTCGGACTTTGTCCCGAGTCAACTTTGACCGCCGATCGCTCATAGCGGACCGTCCATTGATTCTTTTGCTGGGCTAATTGTTTTGCGGTGGCGTCGCCTCGGCGGGCTCTCTTGGATAGAGTCACAACGCCATTGGCGAATCACCCCCTTGCACGATAGGAGTTCATTAGATTTGGCGTTGTTAGGGCGGGGTATCGCCGTCGCTGTAGTCTTGGCGGTGGTAGGGTTGGACTTCCTTGCCTCCGCGATTCGAGGCCGAGTGGGTCTTCGGCGGTGGAGACCATCTTGGACTTCGGGGAGGAGTTGGATGCGGATGAGGAGGAGAGATAGCCCTCGAACTTACGTTGGTCGAATCATTTTCGACCTCCTCGATGACCGGATCACGAATCGCGGTTGCGACCGTCGGCTTCTTTGTTGAATCCGTTGGCTCCAGCGTGGTCGCCCGGCTTGTTACGGTAAAAGTCGTTTTGTTATTCATTGTTGCCAATTCGCTTACGCCTTCGCTGGCCTACAACAAAATTTAAAAGAAATGCCTTTTATTTTAAGGCGCATAAATGAAAACGAAAATTACAACTTTTCTCGAACAAACGCCGGATCTCTATTATACGGGATCCTCGCTTGTGTGGGTTCTTCGCTGTGCGGGGACTTTTATTCGTCCGTGGACCACCGCGCAATTCGATCCGGTGGAAATCCGGGTTGGAACTCTGAGGCGTGAAGGGCTCGTTTCACGAAGGAAACGGCTACCGAGGGGATCACACTCACGGCGAGAGGATCACCGAGCGGTGAGATCTACTAGGAGAAATCACACTGCTTCAGAGCCGACCCGAAGTTCGCTACTTGCTTGAAGATCCGACGCCGATCGAACTCGTGCTCAGCTGCTCGAACTGCAAGGCCGACGGCTCAGATCTCACAATAATTCTTGAAAATCGAGAAAGTCCGACCTCTGAAATCCCCTCAAGCCGATCTCGAAAATCCCGAAATGAAACCCCTATTTATAGAATAGAGGGTTAGGCCAGCCACCTCGCCACTTGGCCGAGGTAACTCGATCGATGGCGAGGTTGGCGTTTTGCCATTTTTGCGTCGTTTTCCGTCGACTTTCTCGGTCTTCCGGGCTTAGTTTTCCTCCAGTGATGTCGCCGTTGTGTTTGAGTCCGTATCCGATCGACTTTCGGAGCTCAATCGGTTCATTTGGGTTGACGGACTAAGTACGGCTGATTCCGTCTCGTCGGCGTTTGAGTTTAGTCATCTCGCCTTGCCGAACTTCGTTATCGGGTTTATTCCACGATATGTCGTTTCGTTGACTCGTACGCTTTGCCGACTCACTTTTGCTTCATACGCTTTATCGGTATGTCAGCTTGGACGCCTCATCGGCTTGCTTTGTGCGCTTCGTCGACTCGTCGACTTGGGCATCGTCGGCTCGTTTCATCGGCGTAGCGCCCTAACATGTCGATTCGCCAAGACCTCGAATTGGCCGACGGTTCGAAAGGAGAGAGCTTCTGGATGCAGCGCTCGAAGCTGGGCCGCCGCCTCCTTGACCCCTAAAACTCTCGCAGTAGGCCTCTTTGATGAGAGGGCTCGGCCACGGCCACTTCTGCGGTGTCACAACGGTTGCAGCTATTGCATCTGGATGGCTCGCCGATTATCAACTCACCGCTGTGAGCTATGTTCGGGGACTTATAGGCAATTTTAACGCCTACAAGGATAATCGGCGCCCGTGCTTCGGATCGGCTCCTCCCAATCCTCATCGACATATCATTGTGCTTCTTCTCTTTTCCGGCCAAAGCCTTGTGCAATTTTGCGAAATCGGTGAGTTTTCATCGCATCCTCCAATAGGAAAAATCATTCTTCCCATTGAACTTTTCAATCTCGAATTTTCCCACTTTGACCGATCTACGGTAGACGCCATTCTCCGCTTGTATTAATAAACCCGCTTCTCTCGAAATTACCGAGCACCACCTCAAACCGAAGCTACACCACTTCCAATCAATAACACCTCGATACCAATTGTTGGGATGCGGGGTCAACGCCCTAGCACGCCATGGAAGCGATATCACCCGAGAGAAGGCTTTGATATTCCCGTTTCACGAAGGAAACAAGAATAAAAAGTAAAATATCCCAACAAAGTGAGATATCTACTCTTCCTCTCAACGATTACTAGAATTTGAATCAAGGGAACCTACAAACAATAGCAAATTCACAAAGAAAACAAGAAAGACACGAGATTTACGTGGTTCTAAGAAATTGCCTACGCCCACTGAGGGGGTGAGGGGAGATTTGACTATAAGAACACCGACGACTTGTACAATCCACAAGGTCGTCCCAAAGAAAAAAGCTTTGATTTTTACGCAAGAGAAATTGACCTCTCTTGTAGAATCTCTCCAAGCTTTCTCTTTTTCTCTCTAGCCAAAAAGCCCTAGCTTTTTCTCCCTTTTTCTTCACTTTTCTCCACACCACAAATCCTAGGTTTAACTCCTATTTAAAGGGAATTAATTTAGAATTTTCCTTCAACCTAGCCGATGTGGGACTAAAATTTTTTTTTTATTTTTTATATGATTGCTACAGAACTTCCTCAGAGCGTTGCTGTGAACCCGAGGTTCCTATAGCAACGTGGTGGCCCCCACGTTCACAAATATCTTACCAGTTTCTCAAAAATAAAATCATAATATATATTATAAAAACATGAAAAATAGGTTTGTATCCATAGAAGGACGCCATTTTGACAATTCCTACTAATTATTTGAATAGAAGCATATGTGATATTGAGCTTTATTTTGTTGTAAAATTCAGATAACCCTTTTGGATTGGCTCATTTTGAGAGAACTCTCTGACCTTTAAACTTTTCCAGCATACTCTCTAACACAGTTAATTGTAAGAATTCTCTTCAATCAAGATTGTAGGAAATCTGGGCCCGTATTGATTAGTAACTCAGAAAAACCCTTGCGTCTTATTAATCATGCCATTCCAGTCCCAATCGTTTAGGTGTAGGGTCCGAATGTTTCCTCAATGGTTCCTATCGACATGAATCATACTAGATGAAGATAGATTTCTTGACCCATAAAACGCTTTAATATCTCCGTCGCATGGAGCCATATCGATGAGACAGTGGATACGACAGCGACAGAAAAGGATAAGGACATTAATGATAAGATCAGCAGGATGAGAACTGCCATTTGTTTTCCCTGGACATTGGAGGATCTAGCTTGAGGTTCTATTTGCTTAGTACTTCCAAGCAAATGCCCATTGCCATGTTGTTAGTTTTGCTAACGACTTGTAGTCGTTATCAGAATAAGCAGGATGATATCTTGTACTTTGGAGTTTGCAGGCAGGATATTCTCTCTTAGGCATGCTGTATTTGAAGTTGACTCTTTGCACATACTGAAATTTTTCAGAAGCAACTTCCATATGAACGAAGCGTGTACGTTTGCTTTCATTTCGGAGGGTTTAGAGAACAGCCGTCTTGTTCTAGCTCAGGTTTGAATCTAAGATCTTTTCAAGTCAGACGCGTAACCATTCTAATTATATGCATCAAGTGGTTGCATAACATACGATTTCTCGACAACATAAATAAAAGTCTAAGCATGATTACAAATCTAGAAATATATATTTGTTAAAATATGTATATAAATCATGATGAACAGGGTAGATCTTTTTCCGGAACTTAACTAATCGATCAGGATGTCTTATCAGAACAACTTGCATCGTCACCCAATCATGGGAAGGTCATGATGGCAGGTTCAAGAAGAATGGCAACTGGTGAATGCATTGGTCACCGAAGCAATTAGGATGAGATGGAGCCTGGACATATTCTTGCAAGCAGGTTTCACTACGCTGGAAATTGAATCTAATTCTGTTCTAATCATCGAGCTCCTAAAATCTAAAGACATTAGTCGAGAAATAGACTTAGTAGTCTGTGATACTCTAGAACTTCTTAGCTATTTACATTTCTTTTCTTTAGCTCATGTTTGCCTAGATGAAAACAAAGTTACCCATGTTTTAGTCAATCTTGCCTCCCACATTGAGGAACCTTCTATATGGATGGAGGAAGTCCCGCATGTTGTGGCGGAATTCGTCAAAAATGATGTAACTAGTTTATAATACATCTTTGAATAGGGTATCTCTACCTATCTTTTACTAGGGTATACATTAAAGCAAAACCAAATAGCCTTCAAACTCACTAGAGGATGCCACATCAGCTTCCTCATTCACAAAATATTTTGACATGTGTCATCCTATCTAAACCATCCATCTAATAATTACAATCCTACAAATAATCTCAACCTTTAATTTAGAAATCTCTATATTTAGTAAAATCCAATATTTCTTCAATCACCATATATTTTATACTTGATTCTAAATATCCTAAATATTCCAAAAAAAAACCTCGTTCCTCTTCCATGAGACACTACCATTCGGTGAAAAAAAATTAACTTTTCCGCCGAAAAAATTCTGCAACCCACGTCAAGAATTTTGAGCATCGTCATCGGGTAATTGAGATCGGAAAAAGCCCTCCAATTCATTATCTACAAGTTTAATTTCGTACAATACCCTATAAACCTTTTATTATATTGAATTTTTTATATTGACAAGTTTTACTATTCATATTTAGATTAAAAATTCTAGACCTAATTCATGAATATCAAATTAAATGATATTTTTGATCCTGTTAATTTTGTTTTTCCTCGAAATATCTAAACTTTTGATATTTTTAAAATTCTAATTTTAATCTAACTTTCAAATTTCATTACTATTCCTATTTTTGAAACTTATTAATTTACAATGTTTTAATTTTGATTTTTCTCAGATTATCTGAAATTTTGATACTTTTAAAATTCTAATTTTAATTAAATTTTCAAATTTTGATCATGTTCCTATTTTTTAAAATAGTAATTTATATTTTCTTGAAATATAAAATTTTTGAATTTTGGACTTTTCTAGGAATATGTGAAATTTTAAATTTTTAAAAATCTAATTTTAATCAAAGTTTCGAATTACAATCCTATTCCTAATTTTGAAGAATAGTAATTTACATTTTTTGAAATAATAAATTTTTGAATTTTGTGTTTTTTGGCTCGAATATCTATAATTTCAAACTTTTCAAACATCTTATTTTAATCAAATTTGCAGATGATGATCCTGTTCCTAATTTTGAAAATTAGTAATTTACATTTTTAAAATATAAAATTTCTAATTTTTTTATTTTTAGTTATTTTAAAAATCTAATTTTATTCAAAAAGTTATTTTAGATTTTCTAAAAATAGTAATTACCGAAAATTGATATTGAGTGGCAAATTACCAAATTTATGATTTCACTTTTTCTAGCAATCAGTAATTTATTGAGTGACAAATTACTGAAATTTAGAATTTTAGTACTTGGAAAATCTGAAATTCTAAATTTCTAAAATTTTGAAATTGTTAAAAATATTATTCAGTTTAATCGAAATCTCATATTATTCAAAAATTCCAAGGTATCCTAGGATAATCCTCTAAATTTGTTATGATATTTGGTTTTATTATGATGTTATATTTATTGCCTATTTATTTTTCAAATAACAGGTCAATGAAAACAAATTCTGATAGAAGTATCATTCATATTTAGATTAATATTAGGTAAATTGGTACAGCGTTACTTTCATGTTTGACCATAATTGATAAATTTATGATAATTGGTAGATTAATTTTACGAATTAATTATGTCGTTTTCAAAAATATCATTATCTTTTTTAAATTTTCAAATCATGATTGAAAGTTGTAGATTCAATTTCAAAGAAATTTTCCATAACATTTATTGAATATTGGTAACTTTCCTAAACTTTTATGTTTGAATAAAATATTCCAATTTACTACACAATATGTTTTAATTTTTATGTTTATAGTTGAATTTAATTAATTAGATAAGATTTTGATGAATGTGCATTATTATATTATAATTTTTACTATTTGAAGCATTATTTTAGGCTGTGAAAATATTAATCACGGATTGAAAAAGCATGATTATATTAGAATTTGATGATTTGAATCATTATTTGAAATAGAAGTTTGCATTTCAAAGAATATTTCGATAACAGATATCGAATGTTGATAACTTTCTGAACTTTTATATTTGAATGAATTATTCCAATTTACTATACAATATATGTTAATTTTATGTTTATATTTGAAATTAATTGATTAGATAAGATTTTGATGAATGAGCATGATTATATTAGAATTTCATTATATGAATCATTATTCAAAAATTATCATATTTTGTTACTTCTGAATATGATTAATTTCAAAAATAATTATTCAAAGTTATGGATGTACCTTATTTCTATTTTTGAATATTTTGTTTAATATTGTAGGTTGTGATTGAAAACAGTTGGTTTAAATTTCAAGGATAGTTTCAGTAACTGGCCTCGAATTTGTTGAATTTCCTATTAATTTAATATTAGAATTTATGTTTTCAAGTTTCTGTATAATAGATTCAAAACATTATTTGTGGTTGTGAAAATTCAAATATTAATAATTATTACTTATTCTCAAAAGTATTTTTAATTTTTAGTTTTTAAAATATAATTTTATTTTCTAAATTTATGAATTTCAAAATTTTTATGAAATAATAGTTTTATTCAAATTTCATAATTACGATATCTTCTATTGATAATAATTCTAAAATAATATTTTCTATTGATAATAATTTTTTTTTGAATATTCTATTTAATATTGCGGTGTGATCGGAAAATAGTTGGTTTGAATTTTAAAGATAATTTCAGTAACTGAGCTTAGATATTGGTAAATTTCTTGTTAATTTAATATAAGAATTTATTTTTTCAATTTTATGTATAATAGATTCAAAATTAATGGTTATATCATTACTTTCATGATCTGAAACATTATTTGTGATTGTGAAAATTTTAAAATTAATAATTATTAGTTATTCTCAAAAATATTTTTAATTTTTAAATTTAAGAATATAATTTTATTTTCTAAATTTCTGATTTTTAGTAATTTCTCAAATGGTAGTTTTATTCGAACCGTAATTACAGTATTTCTATTGATTATAATTCTAAAATAATATCTCCAACAAATATTTATTCAAACATTATTTGTGGTTGTGAAAATTTGAATATTAATAATTATTAGTTATTCTCGGAAGTATTTTTAATTTTATTTTTGAAAATATAATTTTATTTTCTAAAAATCTATGGATTTTAGAAATTTCTCAAATGGTAGTTTTACTCAAACTTTGTAATTACAGTATTTTCTATCGATGATTATCCTAAAATAATATTTCCAACAAATATTTATTCTAATTTATGACTGTAACTTATTTCTATTTTTGAATGTTCTGTTTAATATTGCAGGTCATGGTCTAAAATGGTTGGATTGAATATTAAGGATAACTTTAATAACTGAGCTCGGATATTGGTAAATTTCTTGTTAATTTAATATTAAAATTTATTATTTCAAATTTTGTATAATAAAATAAAATTTATTAATTATATTATAACTTTCATGTATTGAAATAGTAATAGTTAAATATTAATTTTGAATTTGCACAACAATAAATAATAAATAATTATTATAACTTTCATGTATCAAAACATTATTTTTAGCTACACAGATTCAAAAGCTGATACTAAGTACTGTTTGTATGCAAAATATCATGATCTACTTGAATTTTGAAATTGTTTGAATTCAAAAATAATTATTTGGAATTATTATTGTAGGTTACTTAAATTGTCGGATATTCCGTAATAGTTGAGCTATGTGCGTGTAAATTTAGCAATTCGTAAATATGATTCATGGTTATTCCTCTAGTTATGTTAAATATACGTCATTAACTTTTGCTTTCATGATTAACCTAGGTCTTTCTAGATTATGGAAGATAAAGAAGGTAGTATTCTTTTAGCCAAGGGTTGATGTATGCATCATCTTGAAATCATAAAATCAAACGTGGAGAAAACATAAACGCTTTAGGTGATCAGGAAAATAAAGTTGTGCTCAAAAGCAAGGAAACAAGAAAACATCGTATTGATAGCGTATTATATATATATATATAATTAAAATGTAATGCATTAAATATAACAAATTTAAAATTAGAATATATTACATTTGTTTGTCTTGAGGAGCCGACAGAAGTTCCCCGCTAAAGTTCATATTTTTTATTATGACCTGTAAAAGAGTTGAGATTATCCACATTAAGTCAGTGGTGTTTCATATAGAAGTTTTAACTTTGAATTATTGACATAATACATCCCAAAATAAAATATATCAATCAAATTTTTTTAAATTTTAAAATTTTAAATTGAAAGTTAGGTGGTAAACATACAAAATTATTTTCAGACGAACTCTTAAACCATTTAATTAAATACGATTAATGTTAATTATTACTAAATATTTTTAGATTTAAAAACTTTACCTGTAAATATTATTGCAAAATAATTAAGAGCAAAACTTCGATTGTCAACAAATTAGAAATTTGACTATTACAATTTAGCATAAGAACATTTTCAATTATGAAAAATTGTAGAATTAAAATAGAGACTACATCTAAAAGTATCATCATAATACTTCAAATAACAAGTCTGACCATTGTATTGAAAAATAAAATTATTTTCGGTTAACAACAAATATATATTATGAATATTGATAATATCTTAAAAGAATAATGATAATACTAATTAAAATTTTTGGTTGTCAATAAATATAGAATAAGATTACCCTAGCTAATGAAAATTATCATAATATTAGAGATGACAAGAAATGTCAAAGGAATATTCAACTCCAAAATATTTATTAAAAATCTAACAATAATCACATTCTTATTCATGACATCTGAAATAATTTAACATACATATATCTGAAATAATCACTTTGGTTAAATTAATCTTTATATATAAAAGATTATTTTAACCAAAATGATTTAAAATAAATATATGAAAATTCCTCTTGAATTATAAATGCCAAAGTTAAGTTTATCATATTATGAATAATTTAAAATTTCGGTGTCTATGATAAATTTAAAAATAAATTGAATAACTAGATATTGAATATGTGAGTCTAGAATAATAAAAATCAACTGATCCAAAGTAAGTATAAAATTTAAACAAAATTTGTAAATCAAAACTTAAGATCATAGAATAATTATTAGGTTGTCAACAATTATAATAACAATTTATATTTAGATCATAAATTTTGTTACTTACCATAAATAAAGGAAAATTAGATAGTAATCATGAAAATGAAAACACAAAGCATAACTTACCTCAAATAGATGAAACTGAAAGTTGGAGACATAAAATTCAAATACATGATTTTTGCAGCAAATAAAGGTAGGTATTATTGGTGTTATGCATTTTGAACTTAGATTTTGATTAATAGAAATTTGACATTTTGGTTCTTGTTTCAAAAATCTAAGCTCATCGAAAAGAGTTCCTCGAATGTTGCATTCAAGAGGCATGTATTCAACACGTTTCCTCGTTTTGAAAAACTAAATCGATTTTTTTAAGATTTCCGACTCCTCATGAAAGATTTCCTCAAAACTAATGTCTGATTTATTCTCTTCTTCTTCTATCTCTTCAATCAAGCTTTCATGGATGTAATTTATTTCCATTGATTAATTATCTGGTTGGTTTTCTGGGTTAAAAATATTGAGATCGTGATCAAATTCCCAAAGGCGGCTTCATTTGACTAGTTCTACGGTTGATGAGAGCATTAGAAGTGGCTAAGAATGGTCTTCCTAAGATAGCATTATTTTTATCCTTTGGGATTGGAAACAGACTATGTTTCCAAAACTATAAAATCCACAGGAAAGATGAAATCCCCAACCTTAATCAGAACATCCGTTATTTCACTCATAGGGACCTTGACAGATCTATCAGCTAATTGTAGGGTGCATCTGGTTGGTTTGAGCTCCCCTACGTCTAGTTGTTGGTAGACCGAAAATGAGAGCAAATTGACACTGGCCCCTAAGTCTAAGAGTGCCTTATCAATGAAACTATTATCAATAACACATGAGATGGTAGGGCAACCTGGATCTTTATGTTTCAAATGTATGGATTTTGAGAGTATATCAGTGATATTGACAGCAAGAAAGACTTTCTTTGGAATATTTATTTGCTTCTTTTTGGTACATAATTCCTTTAAAAATTTTGCATAAGAAGGAATTTGATCAATGATATCTAGGAGAGGAATATTGACCTTAACCTGCTTGAAAGTTTCTAGAATTTTCTCCTCCTTAGGGGAGTGTTTCCTAGGCCTGAGTCTATCTGGGTAAGGAGCAACTGGTTTAAACCGATCAAAATTAGACTCTGGTTCTGGTTCAGGTTTTGGGTCATCAGAAGGGTGTAATTTCTGAGTAGAGACATCAGAAGGAGAGATAATTTATTCTGGTTCAAGGGTTTCACTTGGAGGCATTCTAACCTGATTATCGACCTGTTTACCTAACCGTAGTGAATGGATTGCATTCACTTGAGCTTGGTAGGTTGAACTTGATCCCGTGTCCTTCGGGTTGGGCACGGGTTGACACGAAAATATTTCTTTCCCTCTCTCACTCACAGCACTAGCTAGTTGTCCAAGTTGGATTTCTAATCTAGCTATGGCTTGAGTGTTAGAAGTAAGAATTTATCCAGTTGATTGTATAAATGTATTCAAAGTGTTGGATGTTTGAGTCAACAAGTTGGTAGTTTGTGTAGAAGCCTTAATCATGGTTTCTATTCCCTTTTCTAGAACATCAAGACGTTTTTCATGATCAGGATTCGGAGGAGTGTGATGAGGAGACTGATATGACTGATTTGGTTGTTGGAAATTATTTTGAGAAGGAAATGTGTTTCCCCTAGGAATTGATGATTTGAAGAGGGAGTGAAAGTTTGGTTACCGGAGAAGTTTCCCTGGTTCCATGCAAGATTTGGTTGATTTCTCCAACCTGGATTGTAAGTTGGAGAGAATGGATCATTCCTGGGATGCTAGAATGCAGCGTTTACCTGACCTAGTGGCTGACCGGGTCCTAAAAGAGGACATTCCTCTGAAACATGAGATGGTGACAGACAGTTATGATAACCTGAGGCCGAAACTTGATTGATTTGAGCGGGAGCTCGTTCTTTATTTTCTAAAGCTTCTAACCTATGCATGATTGTCGCCATCTTTGCTTCAGCGGCTATATTCTTTTCTAAGGAAAGACCACTGGTTTTTGATTGGGAAACTGATGAAACTCGATCATCACAATGTTCCCACTACATGGTTTTCTCAGATAAACTCTCTAAAAAGTCCCAAGCTTCATTGGCATTTTTCTTCATGAAATCCCCTTGACACATTGACTCTAAGGAAGTTTTTGAAGAATAATCCAATCATTCATAAATGATTTGGTATAATCACCACTTTTCAAGACCATGGTGAGGACATTGGATAAGAAGATCTTTGAATTTGTCAAAATACTTCTAAAAAGATTCTCCTGGGACAATTTTAAAATTTTGAATGCTGTTTTTAAGCTTGACCGTTTTGTGGATAGGAAAAAAAATTTCAGAAAATTTTTACAAATTCACCCAAGTTGAGATGGAATCGTGGGCAAGCTATCTGACTATTTTTGGCTTTGTCCTTAGGGAAAATGGAATAAATCGGTTTTGATCGCATCTTTAGTTAAGTCCCTCATCTTGATCATGAGGCAAACTTCTTTAAATTCGGAGATAAAAATATAAGCGTCTTCGATTTCTACTACTAGGAATTTGGGAAGCATGTTAATAAAATGCGGTCTAAGTTCGAAATTTACTCCATTAACCTCGGGGAGTTTTATGCAAGAGGGATTACATTTCTAGTGGGGTAATAAATATCTTGAAAAAAGCAGTGGGTATTGGCCATTTCGTTTGGTTTAAGAGATGGATCAAAATGAATTAAACGAATGGTATTATCCCTAACCCAAATTTGCATACACCAAAATCAAAAAAAATTTAAAGAAAAAGGAAAAGATAAAAAGTCAAGAAGATGATGAGAAAAAGAAAAAAAACTAACTAAAGGCAAATCAAGGTAATCACTTTTCAATCACCCTAACTCTAGGGTTAAGCCTAAACTTGACTTAGACCAACTCCTAACTAAAAATTCCCTTAATGAAAAGATCAAAGTTTACTTGGGTAATTAGCAGTAAGGATAGTACTAGAGGGAGATCAAAGATCAATTAAGTACCTCTTTCCTTGGGCTTATACATAACCCTAAACCTTGCCTTAGACACCAATTAATCTAAATAAACTTGGACCGGTTCACTTAAGGATTTCTTGTTCCTTAATGAGCTCGAATCCTTAGGGGCCAATGTCTAATCAGTTTTAAGAGGCTTGGGTATGTGTAGTGAGGAATTAGTGATTTTTGGGCTAAGAAAAGGGTGATGAAATCCCTCACCTTATCTTGATTAATGGGTTTTGCCCTTAA
The DNA here is from genome assembly GCA_012295165.1 of Asparagus setaceus. Classification (NCBI taxonomy): domain Eukaryota; kingdom Viridiplantae; phylum Streptophyta; class Magnoliopsida; order Asparagales; family Asparagaceae; genus Asparagus; species Asparagus setaceus. The sequence continues at coordinate 13,932,227 of CM022703.1, read as the reverse complement.
AAATATTTTCAAGTGAGTGCCAAATCAAGATGCTCAATTCACTTTAGTGAATTCCTACTATTATATGAAATGCAATCCTAGGAATTAAAAGCAACTAAAAAGGATGTAAAAATAAAATTTTTTATTTTTATTATTGTCGACAATCAAAGAAATGAAGTTTATTATGGTGACAAAGGTAAAATATTTTTTTATTTTTTATTTTTTTATCCTAATTGTCTCTAATGTGAATGAACTATCTAAAGGGTAGAATTGAGAATATTATAAAGAAGAGTTACCTCTGTCGCTATCCAAAGTCTCATTGGAGCAAATCTTCAATCTTGATTCTTCAACTCTTAATCTTCAAATTCCTTCAAAAAGAAAAACACACAGTTAAGGAACCAAAGTTAATCAAAATCCTACTAAAAAGCACCTTCCCCGGCAACGGCGCCAAAAACTTGATGGGAAATAAATGATTACCTCCTAAAGTTGCAAATATACAACCTTGATCAAGTTATAGTATAAAAGATTATCGATCTCACGAGAAACGTGAAGAAGGAAGTTAATTAAGTTTGGTTCTTTGTTTGATTATGTCTGCGACAATTAGGAGTTATTCAAGAATAAAAAAAAACATGGTGAAAGTGGTTTGTGAGAGATAAGAGAGTGGATGTGGATTATGTGCAAAAGAGGAGAAAATGAAGTTGAGAATGTTGTTGTGGTTATATGCACATAACAACAAAACTAGGTTTGAGATTATATGCACATGGAGGGAATATGAGATTGAGAGAGAAGTAAAATCAATGAAATCAAGAATCAAGAATAAAAGAAAATAACAAACAAATGAAAAGCAATGATAAGAGGAAAATAAAAAGGTAAAGTATGGAGGATTAATTAAAGATATGAAATCTAGAGTAGATCCACTTTATCTCAATCTTATGGAAATAAGTTAGATTTGTTAGCTAGTTTCAAACAATCTCTAGGGATCCCACAAACTCCACACTTAGAAAAGGTAATTCCTGAGGGTTCTAGCCTCTAGGTGAATTAAAGAAAAAAGTCTATACTACAAAGTAAATACAAGAATTAAAGACATTGCATGAAAGTAAATTGCATGAAAATAAATCTAAACTACAAAGCATATAAATGAAAAAGAAATGAAAAAGAAATAAAAAGAAAACCAATAATTCTGATCTTAATCTAATCCTCCTTTTGGTCCTTAGATTAGAAGAAGAGGAAGGAAATTGAAGGGGTGAAAATTTTCATTTATTGTGTAATAAAGTTATAATTTTGGAAGGACTTCTCAATTAAGAGTTACCCTCCTCTCCAAAAAAGTTTTTACAAAATAGTTCACACTCAAACCTCTCCCTCTACCCCTCTATTTATAGCTCAACGAGTTGATGTGAACCATTGGATCAAACTTGGCCACCAAAAGAAAAATCAGTCATTGATCAAATCATTTCTTGAACCAATCGGTTGTGTCGGTTATTAACCGGTTGGTTCAACCGTATCTTTTTCTTAATTTTTCTTCACGAATTTCACTTGGATCCTAGGGTCTTCTTGGGCCTTCGTTTGTCTTCATATTTGGGCTTCAAAATTGGTAGAAAATCGAGAGGATTTGAGTCATTTGGGCTTTTATTCATTATTTCTTTATTAGCACAAAATAAGATAAAAATAATTATTAGTAATATCTTTATTCATATAAAATAGGTAATGAGGGTATAAAAATATAATTAAAATGTGATAATCAAATACCCCACCTAAACTTTTGCTAGTCCTCTAACAAAGAAAATAAAAAGAAAACCTAACTCACTTTCGCGAGAATGTGGTTGTACGCATACAACAAGTCTTTAAACCCCTAGGTTATCCTAGTGGGCGAGTTGTAGTCTCGTGAGGATTTGCGTGAATATACCCACAAAATTCAGTCAATTTGCCAATTTAAAGAAGTTAATGAAATAATTAATTCATTTGATATCTTCAACCATTCCAAATGAAGTTGGTTAATACTCAAGAAAATATTTTTATCATAACTCCAATGTAATTTTCTAAGAAAATTCTTCCATTATAGTTAAACAAAACCAAGTTTAACTTAGAAAAATAAAAGTTTTGAAGAGAGCATGCTAGCTCTTTGTTTCAAGAAAAATTCAAGTCTCTTAATCAATTTATTTTTCAAAAATATATAAATATACATATATAGATATATTTGTTATATATATATATATATATATATATATATATATATATATATATATATATATATATATATATATATATATATATATATATATATATATATATATATATATAATTATTATTATTATTATTATTATTATTATTATTATTATTATTATTATAATATATATATATATTGACAATCTTTATTCCATAGTGATTTTGTTCTACTTTGGGGCTTTCTAAGTGACCATTAAAGAGTTTTGGGCCAATGGATCCCAACCCAGTGGGCTTATCTAAGTATGAAAATACTCCTTGGGCTTCTACGTGAAACTTAGACTTATAAGATAGAACACATTGGAGTTCAATGGATCCCAACCCAGTGGGCTTAGGTCATTAAGTATGAAAATACTCCTTGGGCTTAATTACTCAGTAAACTTAGACTTAATAAGATAGAACCACATTGGAGTTCAAGATTTTCTTTTACATTATATATATATGATGTATATATTTATATATGAGTATATGTATATATTTTGAAAGATATATAGATTAGGGCAACTTGAAAATTTATTTTTAACTCTAAGCTTGACATGCAAAAATTTCATTACTTTAAAATCTAAGTTAAGACTTAAGTGAAGTATACTACTTTGAAAATCATTTCTTAAGAAATTTATTTGGAGTTATCATAAAATGTAAACTTGAGTATAGAACTAACTAAGGATTAGAAGACTTAAATTCCATCAAATAAATCAATTATTAATCAACTCTATTAAGTTGGCAAGTGACTATATATATATATATATATATATATATATATATATATATATATATATATATATATATATATATATATATATATATATATATATATATATATATATATATTATATATATATATATATATATATATATATATATATATATATATATATATATATATATATATATATATATATATATATATATTATGAATTTCTAAAGTTGCAAGTATACAACCTTGATCAAGTTATAGTATAAAAGATTATCGATCCCACAAGAAGCGTGAAGAAGGAAGTTAATTAAGTTTGGTTCTTTGTTTGATTATGTGTGACAATTAGGAGTTATTTAAGAATAAAAAAAATGGTGAAAGTGGTTTGTGAGAGATAAGAGAGTGGATGTGGATTATGTGCAAAAGAGGAGAAAATAAAGTTGAGAATGTGGTAGTCGTTATATGCACATAACAACAAAATTAGGTTTTAGATTATATGCATTGAGGGAATATAAGATTGAGAGAGAGTAAAAATCAATGAAATCAAGAATCAAGAATAAAAGAAAATAACAAGCAAATGAAAAGCAAGGATAAGAGGAAAATAAAGAAGGTAAAGTATGGAGGATTAATTAAAAATATGAGGATCTAGAGTAGATCCACTTAGCTTATCTCAATCTTATGGGAATAAGTTAGATCATTAGCTAGTTTCAAACAATCTCTAGGGATCCACAAATATTAGTTTCACAATTAGAAAAGGTAATTCCTTAGGGTTCTAGCCTCTAGGTGAATTATAGAAAAGAAAAATCTATACTAGAAAGTAAATACAAAATTAAAGACATTGCATGAAAATAAATTACATGAAAGTAAATTGCATGAGAGTAAATTTAAGCTACAAAGCATATAAATGAACAAGAATGAAAAAGAAATAAAAGAAAAACCAACAACTCCTGATCTTCATCTCATCCTCCTTTTGGTCCTTGGACAAGAAGAGAGAAGAAAGGAAATGAAGGGGTGAAAAATTTCATTTATTGTGTAATAAAGTTATAATTTTTGAAAGGTCTTCTCAATTAAGAGTAACCCTCCTCTCCAAATAGAGTTTTACAAAATATTTCACCCTCAAACCTCTCCCTCTACCCCTCTATTTATAGCCCAACGGTTGATGTGAACCATTAGATCAAACTTGGCCAACAAGAAAAGGAGTCATTGATCAAATGTTGCGAACCTTTCGGTTGGTCGGTTATTAGCAGGTTGGTTCCAACCTATCTTTTCTTAATTTTTCTTCACGAATTTCTCTTGGATCCTAGGGTCTTATTGGGCCGTTTGTCTTCATATTTGGGCTTCGGATATTGGTAGAAAACGAGGATTTGAGTTATTTGGGCTTTTATTCATTATTTCTTTATTAGCGCAAAATAAGATAAAAATAATTATTAATAATATCTTTATTCATATAAAATAGGTAATGAGGGTATAAAAATATAATTAAAATGTGATAATCAAAAGCATAAAAGATTAGATCTTGATAGGATCTAGTGCAAAATCTCGTCAAATTCTCAGAAAATGTGTAATAATTAACAAATTTAGTTCAAGAGTGTTAACATAGTCTACAATGAAACTATTTTGATTACCATTTCTCTAAAGCTTACACCAAAACTTTAAAAATGCAATATTTACTACTTTAACTATAAAAGAGTTGCTACATTTGGTTCTTCCATTCTCATGCAAAAAATTTGTTCCTAAAAGAACATACTACCTAAATAAGCAATCAAATTTTGTCGAATAAAATATCAAAACTAAAATTTGTTGATCGAACCTCCAATTTGATAAAATAAATACCTCAAGATTTAAAGGTGGTGTGGAGTCATTCTAGATAGAAAACCTAGAGAGAAGAAATCTCCATGAAGATTCTCAAATTGATCTTGATAACTACACATCCATGCAAGTGAGTCAAGAACAAATCTTAGAAAATTGGTTATAAAAAATAATTATACGATAATAAAACCCTAGAAAATATGCAAGAAAAGAATTGAAAAATCTATTTATTTACTAATTTATTATATTTTCTAATTAATTGATATTTTTTGAATTTTGTAGAATATATATATATTTGACTATTTCTTATTCATCAACATGATCTATTTACTTAGATGTTAAATTTTAGCATTTTTTAATATTTGTCTTCATAGCATAATAGTTTTGAGAATTATAAATAAAAATAAACTATTATTCAGTAAAACAATATAGGACTTTATTTTGGGCATATTAATATATAATATGATTAATGATCATATAAAATAAATGCTGGTTAAATTTTATAGAAAGTAATTACAGAAAATTAGACATATAATTTTGGTAATATTATATATTAAGATTATATTATATTTATTGAATTAAAATTAGTATATAAACCAAATTTTAATGAATTAATTGTATATTAACCAAAAATTATATTAATATAAAATTATACTAACCCAACATTTAAAATTTGTATATAAATAATTTTGAAGGATGGTAGGTTTTGATTAGATCCCAATTTGTCAACATATAATAACTTGATTCAATATTTTCAATTAATATAATTTTAGGTACTATCTTAGTATAAATTAAGATAAGTTTTGACAATATTTTATATTAATTATTATTTTGTTTATTATTATTTCAGTAATTATTTATCTAGAAAAAATAATTTTGTTATTAATATGGAATTTTTATAATTAGAGTGACTTATTTATTATATTTTCTTATTATTAATGATGAATATATTTTTAAATTTATTTGCTAATATTCTGTTAATTATAGTCAATAATGTTTTTAATCGATTGCATCATTTAATTTAAAATTATATTGATATTAAATTAATTTCGATATTTTATGGATGTTAAGACTAAATTAAATACATTCCTTTAAATTCTGTAGATGATTGATTCATCCAAACATGTCCATCCGGACATACTATATATATATATATATCTATCTATATATATATATATATCTCCTCCTACTATATATATATATATATATATATATATATATATATAATATTATTTATATAGTATATATATATATATATATATATATATATATATATATATATATATATATATATATATGAACATTGATAATTTATATTTGCATGTCTAATTATAAACTTGCATAAAGATTTACATAATATTACATATTTTTACTTTTTCAATTTTTGGTCATTTTTCAAAGGAAAGGATTAACAAGCCTATCGTCTACATATGCTACAATGTTTTATATAAACCTGACTGATAATAAGGATGTTGTTCAAACTCAAAGATATTTTTTGTTCACTAATATAATTTTATTTTCATAAATTATATTCAGAATGATTAGAATTCCCAATATAAGTAACTATTTTTCTCTACTCTTTATCTCAGTTCTATTAATGTGCCAACTCAATACCAAATTTTGAGACTGTAACAATATCACTAAGCACACAAGTGAAGTTTGAAATCGACGATGGTACTATTGATGACATATTTTAAGTGAACGACTTGAGCAACGGCGATGTAGGTGAATTTTAATATTTTTACTATTAAATTATTTACTAAATTTTAATATATATTCAATTATAATTTTTAACACTATATGTATATTAAAAACACAATACAATGACAAGAGTTGTCTTATTATAACACAAGATACTTGAACCTTTTAATTTAAATACCTAAAATAATTAATAAAAATATATATCAATTAAATTATAATTACAATGCCTAGATAAATACATAACTTAGACCCTCGGGTTAATAGTTTAAATCATTTATCATGCACTTTATTTTTATTGTTGCCTTATAGTTCACTTGATGATTGAATCATTAATCTATTCAATTATTAGAAGAAACTTTTTGCAATGCTCAAATCATGAAAATTGAGAAGATGTCGGGTTGGCGATATCATTCTCATGTTGATTGCAATAACAAGTAAAAGAGATTAATGGGGTTCTTACTGCAATTGACACAAAAGGAAATCAAATATGTAGAAGAGAGGTAAATAGGATATTATAAATTTTATAAATATTCATAATTTATATTTTTAATAAATTAAATTAAATAATTTTAATATGACGTGAATATGTTAATTAATTTTAGGTACAACCTCACCTTACAAGCGATGGATGAAACATGCATCACTACATTTGTAATATTCCATCACAATGTTCTTCGTTTGATGAAAATTAGTCCTTTAAAATTAGCAACTTCGTGGGATTTGGTAAATTATCTCAAAATTACATTAAAGTTTTAATATATATTTTAATTTAATCGATGAAGTTGAAATTTTGATTTTATACCGCTTAAACAGATGCAGAGAGCATGGATATTCCACTCGCTATCAAAAGATTAATTAATAAAAATATATATCAATTAAATTATAATTACAATGCCTAGATAAATACATAACTTAGACCCTCGGGTTAATAGTTTAAATCATTTATCATGCACTTTATTTTTATTGTTGCCTTATAGTTCACTTGATGATTGAATCATTAATCTATTCAATTATTAGAAGAAACTTTTTGCAATGCTCAAATCATGAAAATTGAGAAGATGTCGGGTTGGCGATATCATTCTCATGTTGATTGCAATAACAAGTAAAAGAGATTAATGGGGTTCTTTCTGCAATTGACACAAAAGGAAATCAAATATGTAGAAGAGAGGTAAATAGGATATTATAAATTTTATAAATATTCATAATTTATATTTTTAATAAATTAAATTAAATAATTTTAATATGGCGTGAATATGTTAATTAATTTTAGGTACAACCTCACCTTACAAGCGATGGATGAAACATGCATCACTACATTTGTAATATTCCATCACAATGTTCTTCGTTTGATGAAAATTAGTCCTTTAAAATTAGCAACTTCGTGGGATTTGGTAAATTATCTCAAAATTACATTAAAGTTTTAATATATATTTTAATTTAATCGATGAAGTTGAAATTTTGATTTTATACCGCTTAAGCAGGGATCGAGAGCATGGATATTCCACTCGCTATCAAAAGATTAGTTAGTAGAAATATCGTTTCCATGTGAAAGTTACGAGTTTAACATAAGTAAATGCATTGAAGACTACGATTAAATGCATTGAAGACTACATGGCTATTAAAATCGTTGATGATGATGTGGATGATGAAAAATTCAAGGGACTATTATTGCTAAGCGATGAAAAGGTAAGACTTTGATAATCTAATTAATAACATTATATTTTACAATTTTATACCATGTATTAATTGTTACGATACTCAATTTACTTTTATCAAAAGATGAGAAATCCCTCAATATGACACAGGTTGATGATAATGATAGTCAATCCATTAAATATACTCTGGACTTATCGACACTGTAAATATATCTAATAAAAAATTTAAAAGAATATTTTTGATAAATTTAATATTAGTTTATTTATTTCAAAAATTAAATCATGTTTATGTTATTCTAACATGGATGTATTATTATCACAGGATAAGAAAGTAATTGAATTGAATCGGGATGGTATCATTGATAATTGATGGGGTAAAAACGGGATTACCTCTAAGTTGCAAGTATACAACCTTGATCAAGTTATAGTATATAAAGTTATCGATCCCACGAGGAACGTGAAGTAGGAGTTATCCAAGTTTGGTTCTTTTCAGATTATGTGCGCGACAATTAGGAGTTATTCAAAATAAAAGAAAACATGGTGAAAGTGGTGGTGAAGAGGTTAGAGAGAGTGGTTGTGGATTATGCGCAATAAAATGAGGAAGAAAATGAGAGTGGAGAGATTCGAAAATGTGTGTGATAAAAACAAGGAAGAAAGTGAGTGTGGAGGGATTTAAAGATGAAAGTGGTAAAGTGAAAATAAAAGAAAATGAGTTTGAGAGATGGAGAGTGATTGTGATTTGTGCAAATAAAAGTAAAAGAAATCAAGAGAGGAGAAAGAAAATTGAAGGAAAACAAACAAATGAAAAGCAAGGATAAGAGGAAAATAAAGAAGGTAAAGTATGGAGGATTAATTAAAGATATGAGGAATCTAGAATAGATCCACTTAGCTTATCTCAATCTTATGGGAATAAGTTAGATTTGTTAGCTAGTTTTAAACAATCTGTAGGGATCCCACAAATATTAGCTCCACACTTAGAAAAGGGTAATTTCCTAGAGGGTTCTAGCCTCAAGGTGAATTAAAGAAAAGAAAAATCTATACTAGAAAGTAAATACAAAATTAAAGATATTGTATGAAAGTAAATTATATGAAAGTAAATTGCATGAAAGTAAATCTAAGTTACAAAGTATATAAATGAACAAGAAATGAAAAAAAAAAATAAAAGAAAAACCAACAACTCTTGATCTTCATCTCATCCTCCTTTTGGTCCTTGGACAAGAAGAAGAGAAAGGAAATTGAAGGGGTGAAAAATTTTATTTATTGTGTAATAAAGTTATAATTTTGGAAGGTCTTCTCAATTAAGAGTAACCCTCCTCTCCAAATAGAATTTTTATAAAATATTTCACACTCAAACCTCTCCCCCTCTACCCCTATTTATAGCCTAACGAAGTGAACATGAACCATTGGATCAAACTTGGCCACCAAGGAGTTGAAATCAGCCCTTAATTCAGAATCGGTTAAAACCAATCGGTTGGCGTCGGTCGGCCGACCGATCTGTCGACCGATCGGTTTCCAACCGATTTTATCTTTTCTTAATATTTTTGCACGAATTCTTCTTGGATTCCTTGGGTGTCTTGGGCCTTCGTTTATCTTCAGATTTGGGCTTCAAAAATTGGTAGAAATTCAGAGGATTTGAGTCATATGGGCTCTTATTCATTAATACTCCATTAGCCTGCAAATTAAGATAAAAACAGTTATTAGCAGGATATTTATTCATATAAAATAGGTAATGAGGGTATAAAATTATAATTAAATTATGATTGTCAAATACCCCCACACCTAAACTTTTGTTAGTCCTCTAGCAAAGAAAGAAAATGAAAGAAAATTCCTAACTCACTTTCGCAGGAATCGCGATTGTATTTAGCGCATACAACAAGCCTTTAAACCCACAGGTTATCCTAGTGGGCGAGTTGTAATCTCGTGAGGGTTTGCAGATGAATATACCCATAAAATTCAGTCAACTTGCCAATTTAAAGAAGTTAATGAAATAATTAATTCATTTGATATATTCAAACATTCCAATTGAAGTTGGTTAATACTCAAGAAAACGTTTTTATCATAACTCCAATGTAATTTTCTTAAGAAAATCCTTCCATTATAGTTATACAAAACCAAGTTTAACTCAAAATTTTAATTTAAAAGTCTTGAAAAGAACATGCTAACTCTTTGTTTTAAACAAACTTCAAGTCTTTTAATCCATTTAATTCTTCAAGAACATATACAAATATAACTATATATAAAACATGGTTAGTATGTTTTTTAACTCTTTATTCCTTGGTGGTTTTGTTCTTTTTAATCGGGCTTTCTAAGTGATCATTTAGCGAGTTTTGGGCCAATGAATCCCAACACAATTGGGCTTAGGTCATTAAGCATAAAAATACTCCTTGGGCTTAATTACTCAGTCAACTTAGGCTTAGTAAAATAGAGCCACCAATGATTTTAAGAGAAATTTATTTGGTGTCCATTTTCACACTCTTCTTTTGTTAAGTTAGTATGATATATATATATATATATATATATATATATATATATATATATATATATATATATATATATATATATATATATATATATATATATATATATATATATATATATATATATATATATATATATATATATATATATATATATATATATATATATATATATATATATATATATATATATATATATATATATATATATATATATATATATGTGTGTGTGTGTGTGTGTGTGTGTGTGTGTGTGTGTGTGTGTGTGTGTGTGTGTGTGTATATTCTGAAAAATATTTGGATCAAGACAACTTGAAAAATTATTTTCAACTCTAAGCTAAGCATACAAAAATTTTATTACTTTAATTAAAAACAAGTTAAAACTTAAGTGAAGTATGCTACTTTGAACATCAATTCCTAAAAATTTATTTGAGTTATCATAAAAGATAAACTTGATATAAAACTAACTAAAGATTAGAAGATTTAAAATCTATCAAATAGATCAATTATTAATCAACTCAATTGTTGGCAAGTGACCAAAAAACTATTTTTAATATAAAAAGAAAAAAATGGTGAGAAAAGAGGGAAAATGGCTAAAACAAAGAGGAAAAAATGACTAAGCCCACCCCACACCTAAATTTTGCATTGTCCTCAATGTAAATTCTATTATGCACAAGGTAACGATATAATAATTGAAGCAATTACAGCTTATTCTAAGACTTGAACAATGATAAAATTGCGAATTACCTTTGATATAAGGGTGATGGAGTAAAAATTTATTCTATATATATCTCTTTTTTCACAAAATTTTTTACATATATATTTTCTTTTTTTCTTTTTTTTTGGAAACAAAGAAGAATAAGAAACTCTCACATGAGAGAAAAATAATTTTTATTATTATAAGATAAAAAATAAAATAGAATAAAAGATGAAACAGAGAAGCTCACATTCTACATTAAATCCTACCTTATTGTCTGAAAATTCTACCGAAATTTAAAGAATTTCAAGATGATATAATCAATGATGTTCTCAAATTCTAAAAATTCTAAGGTTTTCAATGATTTTTGCAAACAAATAAAGGTAGGTATTATTGGTGTTATGCATTTTGAACTTAGATTTTTATTAATAGAAATTTGATATTTTGGTGTCAAGCTTTTAAAAATCTAAGCTCATCGAAAAGAGTTCTAATGTTGCATTCAAGAGGCATGTATTCAACACGCTTCTCATTTTGAAAAACTAAATCGATTTTTTTAAGATTTTCCCTCTCATGAAAGATTTCCTCAAAACTAAGGTCCGATTTGTTCTCTTCTTCTTCTATCTCTTCAATCAAGCTTTCCGATGTAATTTATTTCCATTGATTAATTATCTGTTGGTTTTGTTAAAATGTTGAGATCACATAAATTCCCAAAGGACGGCTACATTTGACTAGTTCCCATGTTGATGAGAGCATTAGAAGTGGCTAAGAATGGTCTTCCTAAGATATGTGTATTTATCCTTTGGGATTGGAAACGTGTCGCGGTTTCCAAAACTACAAAATCCACGTGAAAGATGAAATCCCCAACCTTAATCGTAACATCCGTTATTTCACCATAGGGACCTTGGACGCATCTATCGCCTAATTGTAGGGTGCATCCGGTTGGTTTGAGCTCCCCACGTCTAGTTGTTGGTAGACCGAAAATGAGAGCAAATTGACACTGGCCCCTAAGTCTAAGAGTGCCTTATCAATGAAACTATTATAAATAACACATGAGATGGTAGGGCAACCTGGATCTTTATGTTTCAAAGGTACGGATTTTGAGAGTATATCAGTGATATTGACAGCAAGAAAGACTTTCTTTGGAATATTTATTCTTCTCTTCTCAGTGCAAAATTCCTTCAAAAATTTTGCATAAGAAGGAATTTGTTCAATTATATCTAAGAGAGGAATATTGACCTTAACCTGCTTGAAAATTTCTAAGATCTTCTCCTCCTGAGGGGAGTGTTTCCTAGGCCTGAGTCTATCTGGATAGGGAGCAACTGGTTTAAACTTATCAAAATTAGGTTCAGGTTCGGGTTTAGGCTCTTGGTTATTGGAAATGGGTGATTGCTGGATAGATTCATCGGAAGGAGAGATAATTTATTCTGGTTCAAGGGTTTGACTTAGAGGCATTCTAACTTGATTACTGACTTTCAATCAGTAGTGAATGGATTGCATTCACTTGAGCTTCATATCTGAGCTAGATTTTGTGTCCTTAGGGTTGACCACGGGTTGACTCGAAATTTTTCTTCTCTTTCTCACTCATGGCGTAGCTAGTTGACTAAGTTGTGTCTCTAACCTAGCTATGGCTTGGGTGTTAGAGTTGAGAATTTGTCCCGATGATTGCATGAAGGAATTCAAAGTCTTTGGATGTTTGAGTCAACATGTTGGTGGTATGTATAGAAGCTTTAATGATAGTTTCCAAACCCTTTTCCAAATCATTTAGACGTTTATCATGATCGAGTCAAGGAGTAGGATTCTGATTGATGATAAGGAGACCGACTGGGTATGGCGATTTGGTTATTAAAAATTTTGAGAACCGAAAGGAACTGTGTTTCCCCTAGGAATTTGTTGGTTTGAAGAGGGAGTGAAATTTTGATTTCCGGAGTAGTTCCCTTCATTCCATGCAAAGTTCGGGTGATTTCTCCAACCGATTATAAGTTGGAGAAAATTGGTCATTCAGGGATGCTATAATGCGCGGCACTACCTGGTGATTGATTGTTAAGAGAGGACATTCCTCTAAAACATGAGATGGAGAAAAGACAGGTGTGACAACCTAAGATAGAAACTTAATTGATTTGAGTGAGCTCGTTCTTTGACTTCTAAAGCTTCTAACTCCACGATGATTGTAGCCATCTTTGCTTCGAGGCTATGTTCGCTCTAAAAAAGACCACTAGTTTTGGGTTGGGGCCCGATGAAACTTCGGTCATCACAGTGTTCTAATCGCATGGTTTTCTTAGATAAACTCTCTAACAAATCCCAGGCTTCAACAGCATTTTCTTCATGAAATCCCCTTGACACATTGACTCTAAGGAAGTTTTTGAAGAATAATCCAATCCTTCATAGATAATTTGGCATAATCGCCATTTCTCTAGACCATGATGAGGACATTGGATGAGGAGATCCTTAAATCTATCAAAATACTTCCAGAATGGCTCGTCCGGGACAATCCTAAAATTTTGAATGCTGTTTCTAAGCTTAACCATTTTGTGGATAGGGAAAATTTTCTTTAGAAAAACGGTGACAAATTTGTCCCAAGTTGAGATAGAATTTGTAGGCAAACTATACAGCCATTTATTGGCTTTGTCCTTAGGGCAAATGGAATAAATCGTTTTATCGCATCTTCTGTTAAGTCCTCATTTTAATCATGAGGCAAACTTCTTCAAATTAGGAGATAAAGATATATGTGTCTTCAGTTTTATTTCCTAAAAATTTTGGAAGCATGTTTATGAAATGCTGGAAGTTCGAAATTTGTTCCATTGACATCGGGAGCTTTATGCAATAAGGATTGCATTCCTAGTTGGATAGATATATCTTGAAGAACGGGTGAATTAGGGACGGCCATTTCGTTTGGTTCAAGAAATGGATCACAACGAATTAAATAATTGGTATTATCCCTAGCCCAAGTTTGCATATACCAAAATTAAATTTTTTTTTTATAAATTTTTTTTTAAAGAAAAAAAAGTAAAAGTTAGTTTTTTTAATGAAAAGGAAAAGAGAAAAAATTAAGAAGATGATGAGAAAAAGAAAAAGAAAAACTAACTAAAACAAATCAAGGCAACCACTTTTCAATCACCCTAACTTTTAGCGTTAAGCCTAAACTTCACTAGACTAGCTCCTAACCAAAAATTTCCTTAGTGAAAAGATCAAAATTTACTCGGTAATTAGCCGTAAGGATAGTACTAGAGGGAGATCAAAGATTAATTAAGTACCTGCTTCCTACGGAGCTTTTACAACCCCCTAACCTTGCCTTAGACACCAATTAATCCAAATAAACTTGGACCAGTTCACTTAAGGAATTATTGTTCCTTAATGAGCTCGAGTCCTTAGGGGCCAACGCCTAATGAGTTTTAGAAGGCTTGGGTTTGTGTAGTGAGAATTAGTGATTTGTGGGCTAAGGAAAGGTGATGAAATCCCTCACATTATCTTGATTAGGGGTTTTGCCCTTAAGATATTTTCAAGTGTGTGTCATATTAAGATACTAATCACTTGGGTGAATTCCTACTATTATATGGAATGTAACCTAGAAAATAAAAGCAACTAAAAAGGATACCAAAGTAAAAAAAATTTTTAAATTATGGTTAGCAACAAACAATGTGAGAGAGGTGGAAATTATTTGAGTTTATTATCTTGTTAGTCAAAGTCCAAGTGGAGGATAGATTTTATTATGGTCAACAAGAAAGAATGTCTATATATATATTTTTTATTAACCTAATTGTCTCTAGTTGTGATGAACTATCTAAAGGGTGGAATTGAGAATACTAGAAAGAAGAGTTACCCACGCAAAAATAATCCAAAGCCTCGTTGGAGGCAAATCTTCCATCTCAAATCTTCAACTCTTAATCTTCAAGCTCCAAGTTCCTTCACAAATGAAAAACACACAAGTTAAAGAACTAAAATAGAAAAATTTCCTACTTAACACCGTTCCTCGGCAACGGCGCTAAAAACTTGATGGGGGTAAAAACGGGATTACCTCTAAGTTGCAAGTATACAACCTTGATCAAGTTATAGTTGTAGGGTCGAAAAAATGTTTATTGATTGAACGAATGGGTTTACAATCAAATTTTCTCGATTACAGAGGAAGAGGAGGTTGATTTGACTCCTCTTTTGTATGGGTCCTTGGTGGCGAGAGGATGTTTCACTCGATGCTTGAGTCGAGGTTGCTTCCCGTTGACGATCAGATCAAAGCTGCGGATGATCTAGAGGTTGTTGGAGAGGTTCTTAATCTCTCTTGGGCACACAAGTGTTGATCTCAAAAGTTCTCAAACTTTCTTTCCTCAGCTTGCCAGCCTTTTCTTCGTTGGGCTTCCAACTATTTATATGGGCTTGAGGGGTGTAACTGACCCCTATTGTCACTCTCATATGAGGGTTAATGACCCTTCCCATCGTGCGAGCGGTCCAGCGCCAGTGCGTGTTACGACAATGGCCTCGTGTTTGCTAGCAGTAAGCGGCGCCATGCAGAATTGTCGATGCTACAAGAACGCCGCACCGCCGCAGAACGGCGAACCTCGCCGACCATCGATGCCGCTGGCGAGCCTCGCTGAATGTCGAGCCTGTTGCTTGGCGAGCCTCGTTTGAATGTCGAGCCTCGGCTGCTTGGCGAGCCTGCTGAATGTCGAGCCTGTTGCTTGGCGAGCCTCGTTTGAATGTCGAGCCTCGCTGCTTGGCGAGCCTCGCTGAATGTCGAGCCTCATTGCTTGGCGAGCCTCGTTTGAATGTCGAGCCTCGGCGCTTGGCGAGCCTCGTTTGAATGTCGAGCCTGTTGCTTGGCGAGCCTGCTGAATGTCGAGCCTGTTGCTTGGCGAGCCTGCGCTGAATGTCGAGCCCGGCTGGCGGGCCTCACACGAATGTCGAGCCTCGCGCTGGCGAGCCTCGTCGAATGTCGAGCCTGGCTGCTTGGCGAGCCTGCGCTGAATGTCGAGCCTCATTGCTTGGCGAGCCTCGCTGAATGTCGAGCCTCGGCGCTTGGCGAGCCTCGTCGAATGTCGAGCCTCGGCTTGGCGAGCCTCGATGCGAATGTCGAGCCTCATTGCTTGGCGAGCCTGGCACGAATGTCGAGCCTCATTGCTTGGCGAGCCTCGTTTGAATGTCGAGCCTCGCTGCTTGGCGAGCCTCGTTTGAATGTCGAGCCTGTTGCTTGGCGAGCCTCGTTTGAATGTCGAGCCTCGGCTGCTTGGCGAGCCTCGTCGAATGTCGAGCCTGTTGCTTGGCGAGCCTCGTTTGAATGTCGAGCCTGTTGCTTGGCGAGCCTCGCTGAATGTCGAGCCTGTTGCTTGGCGAGCCTCGTTTGAATGTCGAGCCTCGGCGCTTGGCGAGCCTCGTCGAATGTCGAGCCTGTTGCTTGGCGAGCCTGCTGAATGTCGAGCCTGTTGCTTGGCGAGCCTGCGCTGAATGTCGAGCCCGGCTGGCGGGCCTCACACGAATGTCGAGCCTCGGCGCTGGCGAGCCTCGTCGAATGTCGAGCCTGGCTGCTTGGCGAGCCTGCGCTGAATGTCGAGCCTGTTGCTTGGCGAGCCTCGTTTGAATGTCGAGCCTCGGCGCTTGGCGAGCCTCGTCGAATGTCGAGCCTCGGCTTGGCGAGCCTCGTCGAATGTCGAGCCTCATTGCTTGGCGAGCCTGGCACGAATGTCGAGCCTCATTGCTTGGCGAGCCTCGTTTGAATGTCGAGCCTCGCTGCTTGGCGAGCCTCGTTTGAATGTCGAGCCTGTTGCTTGGCGAGCCTCGTCGAATGTCGAGCCTCATTGCTTGGCGAGCCTCGCTGAATGTCGAGCCTGTTGCTTGGCGAGCCTCGCTGAATGTCGAGCTCGCTGCTTGGCGAGCCTGCGCTGAATGTCGAGCCTCGGCTGCTTGGCGAGCTCGCTGAATGTCGAGCCTGCTGCTTGGCGAGCCTCGTTTGAATGTCGAGCCTCGGCGCTTGGCGAGCCTCGCTGAATGTCGAGCCTGCTGCTTGGCGAGCCTCGCTGAATGTCGAGCCTCGCTCGCTACGAAGAACAGTCGTAACTTTCAAACCGTGACGCCGGAATTGACGAATTATATATGGAAATCGACCATCTCGACGAGATGGAGCCAACCAAACCGACCGGAAGGATTCGGTTTGCTCGGTCATTTTGCCAAATTCCTTCCGGTTTGGGAGATATCGACACTTTTGTCTATTTAGTAAAGTCAAGCATTCAGTGAACTTAACCTTTAGGCGGGCGACTTCACTCGGATGGACCCCTAAGCTCTTACGCTCATTAGAGTTCTTTGTGTAAGGATTAAGGCAATTTTACCGCCATTAAAACCCTCCAAAGTTTTGGACTTGAATGCGGTTGAATGGAGTCCGGAACACTTTGGATCTGAAGACTTGTAAGATGGTCGCCGCGGCAGACGAGTGAGGAACCTTCTAACGAACACGTAAATTTGAATTCTTCACCGCAGCCTAATGATCGCCTCGGGATTTTTAGCAAACCCCGACTATCAACGATTTGATGTGCCTTTACCGACACCGCTTGAATCGGCTAGCCATACTTTTCCCTCGGTATGGTGAGTTTGCGAGGAGTTTCTTTTAGGCTTAGTGCTAAAACCTCCCTCTATCCTTAGCCGTTCAAGGCGTTGGATTAGAAGATAAGGGCAAATAGCCCGTAGGCCATCATGCGGAAATGATCGAATCGTTCGGTGACATGAAAGTATAACGATCGCAATCAAAAGCAATCAAGTTGTTGATGGCGGTGAGAGTATAACAACGGTGATTCTGAAACAAAATCATTTAGAGGAATGATCATGTGGGAGTAGTTGAGTCGTTCGGGACATGGGAGTATACGACTATGGCTAAAATAGAGGCACATCGCATGGTAGGCCACTATTTAGAAATGATCGAATCGTTGATGACATAAAAGTATAACGATGCGATCAAGAAGCAATCAAGTTGTTGATTGACTTAAAAGTATAACAACATTGATTAACAAAGTCATTTAGGAAATGACTCGTGGGGGTAGCCGAAGTCGTTCGAGGGACATGAGTATAACGACTATGGCTAAAATAGAGGCACATCATGGTAGGCCACTATTAAAATGATCGAATCGTTGATGACATAAAAGTATAACGATCGCGATCAAAGCAATCAAGTTGTTCGATTGACTTAAAAGTATAACAACAAGTGATTCTGAACAAAGTCATTTAGGAAATGACTCGTGGGGGTAGCCGAGTGGATTCGAGGGACATGGGAGTATAATGACTATGGCTAAAATAGAGGCATCGCATGGTAGGCCACTATTCGAGAAATGATCGAATCGTTCGATTGACATAAAAGTATAACGATCGCGATAAAAAAGCAATCAAGTTGTTCGGTGGCGTGAGAGTATAACAAGCTGTGATTGTCGAGGGTAATTATTAACATGCAGTTATGTGGACCCACCACTATTGGCGAGGATTGGAAGGGAGTTTGTCGAGGTGATTGTTAACCGACAAGAATTTGTTGCGATGGGGCAACTCCGAGGACTCACCATCCCATTGAAGAGGATTAGCAAGTTAATTTGTCAGAGGTGTAATATTAACATGACAGTGGGAGTGGTCCCGTCATCCTGTTTGAGAGGATGGACGGAGGAAATCTTGGGGGGAACTATCAGAGGTGATTGTTAACATGGTAGTTTTGGGGACCCGCCATCTGTTGAGGAGGATTGGCGAGTTGGAGGAAATTAGTTATCGATGTATTTATTAACATGATAACTTAATGGGAGTTTGAAAGAAGACTGGGTAGTACTTTTGAGAAACTTACGTTGATAGGCATCATGATTTTGTCGCCTTCTTGATTGGTTAGGCGGTATGCTCCATTCGGTAAGCGGACTCTACCACGAATGGTCCTTCCCATTTTGGCTCGAACTTCCCCTTCTTTTGGAGTTCAAAATCATCGGCGTCGGACGGCGAGCGAGGTCGCCTTCCTCGAAAATGCGACATCGGACTTTCTTGTCAAATGCTTTAGAAACCGAGGTGCGGTAAAGCTCGATATCTTTGTTGAGCACATGTCGTTTTCATCGGCATTTCAAGTTCCTCAAACGTCGTGATGATTTTCCTCGGTTGTCATTCGGTGGATAGCGCCATTGGCGATGGGATTTGAATCTCTATCGGTAAAATGGCTTCACAACCATAAACGAGAGAATATGGGGTGGTACTGTCGGTGTCGCGAACCATTACGGTAAGCCCGCGGGCTTTGCCCGGCTGTCGTTCCAATCCTTCTTGTTTGAAGAGACCATTTTAGTAAGGATCTTGATGATCGTCTTGTTAAAAGCTTCACTTGTCCATTATTGAGGGTAGTAAAAGGCTGTTGGCTAGGTTCGGATTGAAATTTATCGCGAATCGCGTGAAGGCATGGCCGACAAATTGCGGACCATTATCGTGGGCGATCGCCTCGGCACACCATCGGTATATATGACATGATGTTTAACAAATTTGATCACATCGCTTGTCTTGACCAATCTCAGCGGGCGGCTTCACCCACTTTGAGAAATACTGGATTATCCAATATGAAGCGATGTCCTTTTGAAGGTGGAGAAATTGGACCGGCGATGTCCATTCCCCGTTTCAAATGGCGGGGCGATGGCGGTAGGATGCAAGTGTTCGGAGGTTGGTGAAGGTAATTAGCATGTATTTGGCATGGCATCGTTTAGCGTAAACCACGGCATCCCTCACCATTGTCGGCCAATAATAACCGAGTCTCTGAGCGATCGGTCCCATAACTTGGGCCCGAGGTTGGTGTGCTCCACAAACACCGTCATGAGCTTCTTTCAAGACTTGCTCTGCTTCCTTAGTTGGCGACATCAGGCGGTAATCCGATCATATGACCTTCTATATAAGGTGCATGAAGGAATCATAGTAAAATATTGATGCTCGTCGGAATCGACTCCCTTTCTTTTATGTCTTCGGGCAATATCCCATGCAAGACATAGTCGATGTCGGGAACCGCCATCCTCGTGCTTCAAGTGGCTTAGGCTTCGTCTTCAGCGCGAATCGTAATGCATATTTTGGTAGAAATAGTTGCCGACTAGTCACACTAACCTGGCGAGTAGCATTCTCGAGGCGAGGGCTAAGCGTAAAGCAGAAGCAGCGCATGCATGCATAAGTGTTCATAAGCGGGGCACATGATCAATGTAAAAGCTTTCAAAGTCGGCTAAAGTTATGAGCTGGCGCATGATGAGGATAAGGTCCTCGTGCGACCGTATTCCCCTCTTAGTTGTTTTACGACTAGGCGTGAATCCCAAATGCTTCAAGGTGCTTCACGCCTAAATGTTTGGCTATGTCGAGACCAATCAATAGCGCTATACTCGCTCACGTTATTGGTTCATGGTTCGATAAACCACATTTCGTGGTATCCGTGGTTTTTGCGAGATATCAATACTACCCCACTCCGCGGCTACGGGGCCGTCGGGGTCGCTCGAGCTCAGATCAAAGAACAATGCCATACGTTTCCTTAGAGACCGATTAGCTTCATAAGGTTCATCGGGCATGTCTTGATACAATTGACTTTCCCTTTCAATGGATGATTAGCCATAAGATCACACGGCTTGACCCTTCGCCTTCGAGGTTTGAAGTGAATGTCGTCTTGAGATAATAACAATGCCCATCTAGCGTTCCACCATTCAAGCGTGCGGTGAGTCATGAATACCAGTATAGGGTCAATTTTGGAGATGGCGTGTATGGTGCATCCCACTAGATAGTGCCGCATCTTTTGGATGGCGAAGACCAAAGCCAAACATTCCTTCGAATGGGAGGGTATCGATACTTCGGCCCGACGGTGTCCTCTTGAGGTAATAGATTGCACTTGCGTGGCCATTGTCATCGTCTGTGCTAAAAGACACGCTAAGCATACTCGTGGCGGATGTAAATCGAAGGGTTTTCGATTTAGGTGCAACTAACGAGGGGATTAGAAAGATATGTTTTGATCTCTTGAATGCCAGGCAATCTTAGTCCCCAATGAGCGATACACCTTTCTTCATGAGCTTAGAATGGTTGACATTTCCCATAAATTGGAAATGAATCTGCGAATGTAAGCCAGCGCCCTTGGAGACCACGAAGCTCTCTGAGGCTTCTAGGAGGTGGAAGTTCTTGGATAGCTTTGACTTTATCAGGTGCATTATCGTCTGCTTTGTGACCACGAACCCTAGGAATTTGCCACTAGACATCCCGGGGAAAGACTTAGTTGGGTTCATCTTCGGTGATGTGCCCGCATTATCTCAAATCTTGTCCTCAAGTCGTGTAAATGATCACTTTTGTGGCGACTCTTGACCACTAAATCGTCTCATTAGCATTCTGTCTTAGTAAATGTTTTGGAAGATAGTGGTCATAACTCTGTGGTATGTTGCCCTGTTTTCAAGCGAAAGGCATAAGCGTATAATGTATATTCGGCGGTGTTGAGCGATGTGCTTTTCATCATCGGGGTGCATTTTGATTTGATTGTACCACGAAAGCCATCCATAAAGACATCCTTTCAAACCCACCGTGTTATCGGCGATAATATCCGTGATTGGTAAAGGAAAATCATCTTTCGGACATCTTTGAATTTGTCTCGTCGATAGTCAGCGCGTAGGATCGTCCGCTTTTCTTCAAGCGGGTACTATATTGGCTACCCGGTCGAGTGTTGAACCTCGAATGAAACACGCTTTGATCATTCGATTTCTTTCTCAATGGCCTTCATGACTGAGGGCAAATCGTCGTTAACGTTGTTTACGGGCTTAGCGCTGGTTCGATATTAAGGCAATGCATAGCCACTCGAGGGTCTAAGGGGCATATCTTCATAACTCCAGCGAAGACATCGATATATTCCGCATACCAGCGATAAGGCTCTCCTTTTCTTAATTTGTCAAACTATCGCTTATGAATATGGGCTTTGATTAGCTTCATCCCCATATCAACTCGAACTATTTTGTCATCAGCATGGTTCTCGTTGTTCAAAACGATGTTCCCATTGCATTCCAAGCCGTTGACTCGCTGGATCCTCGAATAGCGTAAGAGATCATCTTCTTGAATCTCTATTGATCAACTGAGGTCATATTGGCTATCGTGGGACCTACTTGCCCTATATCGGGCCGTAATCCCGTGAAACCGCTTAAGATGAGTGATCTCGACTACTCACCGTAACGCGCACGAGTATGGCGGCGACTCATACCCCAACCCTTTACGAAGTTTTATGATAGTAATCATCGCCGCCTTCCGACATAAGCATCGGATCGGTCCCGATGCCTTTCCCATAGTTTAAGCCTTCTTTGTGAAGAAAGTCATACCCCATTTTCTTCATCAAATGTTGTTTCCGGCGAAATATGAAAATTGGGGTTCTTTTCCTTTGCTTGGGGTTGTTCCACCTCGCTTGCAATGGTTTGTTGACCTGCCCAAAGATAATGTCTTTCTCGATCATTGTTTCCTACCGGTATCACAAAACCGCCGCAAAGAGTCATTATGCCTTTGGGTCATCATGAACGACCACCGAAGTTGGCATGTGCGAGTAGGTTCAAAGATACAACCGGGTAAGGTAATTTCGACATTAAGTCAAGATGACTTTTAACACCCGGCGCGAAGCTAAATCATAATCTTCATTGAAAACGACGATATCACATCGGATCATTCAGATCGATTACAAAGGGTTTTACATCATTGAACACAACTCCTTGTTCGACTCTATGTCACCTCATTTCACGGCATAGTCCTCGACTGCGGGTTCATCGGTTTGGTCCTCCTCAAGGTAGTGGACGTAATCAAAATAATTCTCCACACCTTTGAATGGTTGCCTTCACCAATGTTTTAACCATCCCCTCTTCATCTACATACTTCATGCATTGATGCAATGTAGATGGGACGATCAAGTTTTCATGGATCCGTGGTCAATCCAATAGCAAATTATAGGATGTATCAAAGATCAATGACGTAGCATGTGACGCCCGTCTTCAAGTCTCCTATCCGCATCCGAGTTTGATTTTGCCCAAGGGACGAATTGGTGGCATTGAAACCGTAAATGGTAGTCCCTTGTCGCTAAACGATGCAGCCGGTATCCCGAGATGTTGTATAATTCTCAATGGGATGATACTCAACGCATCCCGGTCAACTTGAGCTCGGTTGATCCCGACAGAGCCAATGTAACCGATAAAGTATAATGGCCTATCATGCTTCGGTTCTTCACTTGCATGTCCTCCGAGGAGAAGGTAATGCAAGGTATTGGCCCCTCAAGACCCTGGTGACATTGGGCAAACTCGTTGAGCTTTCGGGAAATGAGAGAAAGGCTTCGTTGTCCGCCAATGCTTCGCAGCTCGTAGATTGAGAGGCGCAAGAGCTCGAATAAAGTGATCCTCGCCGATGTTGGAGAGTTGAGCTAAAACATCAAACCGAAAGGGGCCTTCAAGTCTCGTGTATCCTTCCTAAGCTCGTTGTAGCGGATCTCCCTTGTTTTGGGCTCACCAACCGGCGCTTTGATGGTACATCGGTAATCGCCGATACTCCCAGAGAACTCTTTCCCACCACGTAGCCAACGCCGTATAAATTGTGCAATGGGGTGATTCGCGTCCGGTGGAATCATTGATTTGCTCCTTTTCCGGCGCAGCCAGAGGTGGCGCATAAGTCTTCCCTTTGGACTTTGAAGAAGTCCATTGCTCATCTCGATAGCAAGTCGTGGTGAACCCACATAATTTTGCCTTTCGGCGCGGGTGTAAGGGACCATACCTTGTTCCTCCTCCGCTGGAGGTCAAAGTTCACAACTCGCTTCCGCTTGAGGGATCGCTCTACTCCATCTTGCACCTGAATTCAAAAATCACCAAATGGAGGGTGACCATGTTTGCGACACCTTCTTCTCGATCCTCTCAGAGTCATAACACTCGCCTCTAACAAGACTTGGATCTTGTCCTTCAAAACGTAGCATGACCTCGCCGAGTGGTGTACCATTCGATGGTACATGCAGATTTTGATCATCCCGCCTTGAAGCTTCCTCCCGCTTCCTCATTTCGAAGCTGATCTTGTTCATTTTGAGTAAAGTTTTAAGGATTGGTATGACCGTCATCCTTAAAAGTCATACTTCCTCGGGGACGGCCACAAAAACATTCGATTTCGCTGAAGGGTCTCGAAGTAGGTTGGGTCTCCACGCCAAAGTCTCCTTCCCCTTCGACCGCTTAATAAAATTGTTCGATTACCCCCTTTTATGATGAGAATCCGGGTTCCTGCCGATCCTCATAAGCATGTTCTCAACTTGCTCGCCTCGCCTCACCACTTTCCAAGAGTGTGCTTCAACCGCACCCATCTTTGAAAGTATGTTGATCGAGAGGTTGGCTCCGCACATCCCGATGAATGTCGCCTCCAGGCCCGGTCCCGAGTGCAAAGACAGATTCGAATCGCTGATCTAACGGGTCGACAGACTCGGCTTTTCTTTTTTCGACCCGCCAGTGGCCATAGACACCCTCATCATCGAAGAATCGGGCCATAAAAGCCTTCAGACATCTTTCCAAGAGCTGATAGAACCAGCTCTAACCTTCAAACCATTCAAGGCGACTTTAAGAGCTAATGAATAACCGGTCATGATAGGATCGCACCGCTATATGCCCGGTTTGCGCTGAAGTAATAGATGTGTTGCACGAGAGCTCCGCCGAACGCACTAAATTAAGTGGCTTGAATTTCGAGGATATGGGACATCATCCCATTCTATAGGGTATGGCCTTGCCACCCCAAATTCTTAGATTGCCCTTGGAGTTTCGTGGCCCAACTGCTGGAAATCCCGCAACATATGATCCCGCTCTTTCAGACGCTGGATTCGATTCCGCCTCGATGACATTGAGTGAACATCATGATCCCCGCCGTAGCCTTCTTGCTTCGATCCGATCCTCCTTCATCCATCTTCTTCTTGCCCACAACTTTCTCCATCATCTCTCTGCCTCGATAGATTCTTGTTGCGCAAGAATAGTAGCTTGTTGCTCTTCAATTCTTCGTGTCATCTTTCTTCTCGCTCGCCATGAGGACACCGCCCGACACGAAATCGTGATTTGAAGGTTGAGATGTAGCGATGGCGAGTTCTCCACCTTCTAAGGACCCCCACCAACCGGCTATAATCAAACGGGATTGCCGCCTAGTGCGAAAACGGGTGCTTCGATAGGCTTTGACTATTGATTAATGCGCCAGTAAACCTCGGGAGTATCGGTCGACGATTCAGATCGCTTATCGGGTCTTGCTCCCGCTCCTCCCAACCATGTTAATGGTCACTCCATGACCGCGTCAGCTCAGCTTTTATGGTGGAACCGCCGCCTAGTTGACGGGTCGATAACCGCCAAAACCGGCCGATGCGTTGATGAACATTGGCCAAGATCGCAGATGAGCTTTCGCCAGCAGACCGCATTTGATTGGCATCGCGCTATGCGTGAGATAATCACGGAGATCGGAAGTGGGTGTACCCCAGCTGATTCCAAAATGAGCCTCGTGAGAGGGGCTTCCCGAAGTCGAAGCGAACTCGGCGAGGTTGCCACTTCCCTGGCTCGCGGGCGCTTATGGCAGGTTCGCCATCCGAGCCAAGTTCATCTCAAAGATGGACCTCATGTTGACGAGGTTCGCCATTCCGACGCTTGCCATGACGAGGTTCGCCAACGAGCGACGCTCATCACGCTGTCGGGCGAGATTCGCTAAGCGCACGAGGCTCGCCTCTTTTCAAGGGGACCTCGCAGGCGAGGTTCGCCACTTTGACGCAGGCTCGATCTCTTGAGGGGACCCCACGCTGTAGGCGCAGGTTCGCCACTTGACGAGGCTCAAGAAGATAACGCTCACTTGTGGACGAGGTTCACCGGGCGACACTCGCCTTGTTTCAATGAACCTCTTGATGATGACGAGGTTCGCTGGCTTTCTTCGGACGATAGTGGAATCCGTCCAACGAGACCAAAGCTCGAGCACATCGGCGAGCTTGGTTCGCCACGACGTTGTCTCCAGCTGGCCCGATAGGGAACCGTTAGTAGGATCGGTTCCCCATAGGCAGAGCGAGGTGCCGAAGCCAAAACTTGGCTAACAACATCCGAAGTTGACTTGGGCTTAACAACCCACTTCTTAGCCTCGCGGCTAGCTTTTGGAGCCTCGGCCCGAGACAGAGGTCGCCTCGCCGAGGTTCACTCGAGAGGATTCAACAAAAGCCACGGGGGCTGAAGTCTCATACGAGACTCGACGACACTGGCGTGCCTTTACTGGGCTAGATGCCCCAGAGGAGAGGAACTCCTCGTACTTACTCTGATCAAATTCAATGACCAAGGTTTGAACCTCGGTTCCAACCGCAACTTTGTCCGATAGCCACCACCAGTTCATCTAATGAATGGTTTCTCCCACTGTGGTCGCCATCTTCCAGTGGTCGAAAAATGTTTATTGATTGAGCGAATGGGTTTACAATCAAATTTTCTCGACATGCAGGAAGAGGAGGTTGATTTGACCTCCTTTGTATGGGTCCTGGTGGCGCAGAGGATGCTTCACTGATGCTCGAGTCGAGGTTGCTCTCGCTGACGATCGGATCAAAGCCGCAGATGATCTAGAGGTTGTTGGAGAGGTTCTTAATCTCTCTTGGGCACACAAGTGTTGATCTCAAAAGTTCTCAAAAACTTTTCCTCGCCTACGCCTTTTCTTCGTTGGGCTTCCAACTATTTATATGGGCTTGAGGGTGTAATCGACCCCTATTGTCACTCTCATATGAGGGTTAATGACCCTTCCCATCATGCCGAGCAGTCCCAACGCCAGTCTGTGTTCGACAAGGCCTCGGTTTACATGAAGCGCCGCGCAATTGTCGATCAAGCATAGAACGCCGGCGCCGCGGCAGAACGGCGAACCTCGCCGACCATCGATGTCGCGGGCGAAGCCTCGCCCCATGACCGCTTAGCTGTTTCGGCGAACCTCGTGGTTGAGGTCGAGCCTCGCCTCTTGAGCAAGTCTTGTTCAAGCTTGCACCGGTCTAGCTTCGTTGAGTGTTGAGGTTCATCTGCAGCGTAACCTCGACCGAACGCCGAGGTTCATCACAGGCGAACCTCGCTTGAATGTCGAGGTTCACCGCTGGTGAACCTCGCTCAAGTCGAAGCTGCTGGCCGAAGCCTCGTCGAATGTCGAGCCTGCTGCTTGGCGAGCCTCTCTCGAATGTCGAGCTCGCTGCCATGGTTCGCCTGAATGTCGAGCTCGCCGCTTGGCGAAGCCTCGTTCGAATGTCGAGCTCACGCTTGGCGAAGCTCACAATGTCGAGCCTCGCTGCTGGCGAAGCTCGCCGAATGTCGAGCTCGCCGCTGGCGAAGCCTCACGAATGTCGAGCCCGCCGCTGGCGAAGCCCACTGAATGTCGAGCCTCGCTGCTTGGCGAGCCTCGTTCAATGTCGAGCTCGCTGCTTGCGCAGAAGCTCGCTGAATGTCGAGCCTCGCCGCTTGCTGCCTCAGAATGTCGAGCCTCGCCGCTGGCGAGCCTCGTCTTCACGAAGAACGGTCGTAACTTTCAAACCGCATATCGGAATTGGACGAATTATATATGGAAATCGACCATATCGACGAGACGAGCTAACCAAACCGACCAAGGGTTCGATGGTTCGGTCATTTTGCCAAATTCCTTCCGTTTGGGAGATATCGACACTTTTGTCTATTTCAGAAAGTCAAGCATTCAGTGAACTTAACCTTAAAGCGGGAACGACTTCACTCGGATGGACCCTAAGCTCTTCCTCATCCGAAGTTGTCGGGTAAGGATTAAGGCAATTTTACTCGCCACAATAGTATATAAAGTTATCGATCCCGCAGGAACGTGAAGTAGGAGTTATCCAAGTTTGGTTCTTTTCGTGATTATGTGCGACAATTAGAGTTATTCAAAAAAAAGAAAACATAGTGAAAGTGGTGGTGAAGAGGTTAGAGGAGGAGGGTTGTGATTATGCCAATGAAAAATGGAGTGGAAGAAATGGAAGTGGGAGAAAATTAATGGAGGAGGGATGGAATGATTTGTGCAAATAAAAGAAAAAAAAGAAATCAAGAGAGGAGAAAGAAAATTGAAGGAAAACAAACAAATGAAAAGCAAGGATAAGAGGAAAATAAAAAGGTAAAGTATGGAGGATTAATTAAATATATGAGGAATCTAGAGTAGATCCACTTAGCTTATCTCAATCTTGTGAGAATAAGTTAGATTTGTTAGCTAGTTTTAAACATCTGTAGGATCCCACAAATATTAGCTCCACACTTAGAAAAGGGTAATTCCTAGAGGGTTCTAGCCTCAAAGTGAATTAAAGAAAAGAAAAATCTATACTAGAAAGTAAATATCGAATTAAAGACATTACATGAAAGTAAATTGCATGAAAGTAAATCTAAATTACAAAGCATATAAATGAACAATAAATAAAAAGAAATGAAAAGAAATAAAAGAAAAACCAACAACTCATGATTTTCATCTCATTCTCCTTTTGGTCCTTGGACAAGAAGAAGAGAAAGGAAATTGAAGGTGTGAAAATTTTTATTTATTGTGTAACAAAGTTATAATTTTGGAAGGTCTTCAATTAAGAGTAACTCTTCTCTCCAAATGAAATTTTACAAAATATTTCATACTCAAACCTCTCCCCTACCCCTATTTATAGCCCAACGGAGTAAACATGAACCATTGTATCAAACTTGGCCACCGAGGAGTTAAAATCAGCCCTTAATTCGGAATCAGTTAAAAACCAATCGGTTGGCCAATCGGTCAGCCAACCAATTGGCCAATCGGTCGGCCGACCGATCGGTCGACCGATTGGTTTCCAACCGATTTTGTCTTTTTCTTGATATTTTTACACAAATTCTTTTTGGATTCCTTGGATGGCTTGGGCTTTCGTTTGTCTTCAGATTTGGGCTTTAAAAATTGGTAGAAATTTAAAGAATTTGAGTCATATGGGCTCTTATTCATTAATACTATTCGCCGCAAATTAAGATAAAAATAGTTATTAGCGTGGATATTTACTCATATAAAATAGGTAATGAGGGTATAAAATTATAATTAAATTGTGATTATCAATAATCAATCTATTGAATTAAATTGAGACTTATCCACACCAATATTGACCACCAGCAAAGACAAAAAGAAGATTTTAGATATATCCTCTACACTAGACTTTTTGCATTTAAAACCCTACCTACAATGAGTGGCAAAAGGAGGATACAACAAGTTGGATAATTTATACATTAACTCTTTTAATATATAATATTTTTATATTTAATTTAATTATTACACATATTTTACATTTTATGATATGAATGAAAAATAGCTCTTTTAACTATGAAAAGAGGATTAAGATGGAGAAAAATAATTAAAAATTATAGGACCTTTTTCTATTATTTTACTTATTACATTATCTGATTGGTTGATTGATAGAGAACTTTTTTGGCATGCATCAATTGCAAATAATATTTTTGAACATTAAACTATCTTACATCTTAACTACATTCAAGTTGCATTTAGATACATTTTGATTTTCTTTGGTTTATTTATTTCATATGAAAATATTAGTTTAAATAATGTTAATTTTAATTATAGCATTATATAATTTGTTCATTATCATGATTTTCAAACAAGAATAATTTTCTAACATCAATCGCTGGGGATTCCTATGTTGGAAGGAGGTGTCACTAACACCTCGCTTGGCGACTTGAATGGAGGCAAGTGAGAATGAATGAAGGTTGGAATGAAATGGAATTGATGTGAATGGAATGTTCATTCTCATTCTCATTTGGGTCCGATTAGAGAATTAAGTGGGAATATCTTTAAGAATGGTATATCCGAATTTATTTTATTATTTTCATTCTCACTTAGTGACAATATCAATTCCTTGACAACTTGTCATGGAATAATAATTCTCACAAGAAGTGGGAATTGATGAGAAGAGAATGATATTTTTAGCATTCAAAAGTACATTATATTTGATAAGCATGAATGAGAAGTTGAAATTGTATTCTATTCTCACTCATTCCGCACTCAAACGAGGCAGAAATTTTAAATTCTATTAGGATACTAATGATTGAAACACGATGAAATATAGGTGCATTGATAAGACCGCTTAGCACGGCTAAAAGACTAGTTTTACTTTGAAAAAGAATCAATAAATTCTTGTGTTTTTAAAATAAAAAATAAAAAGAGCCTTTACGCAATCATGGAATCGCATAACATCATCACAAAAGCAATCAACATTCACATGTAGGTTAGCCTCTGTACAGAATGGATTCGTACTACTTTATTGTGATGATTCTGAACTTAAATTCAAATTGAATAATTACAAACTTTGATTGAAAGAAGAAATTACACTATCATTCTCTTTTGAATATGTTGTGTTTCCGTTGCCGTGCAATTTATATTTAATTTCTTTAACCCTTTGATTATCATATGATGGCCCTCCTTTTCCTATTGCTTCCTTTGACTCGAGGCTAAACTCTCTTATCCTATTCCTTACCTCTTTCCATTCAACTCCTTTCTCGGGCCCATAAAGCTCTTGGGCGTCAGCGCAAGTGTTAGTTCGATCTTTTTAGGTAAGCCCGGTGCAAGGAAAGGCCTATATTCGTCGGGGATGCTTTCTTGCTAACAAAAAAGAATAACCAACATATTGGAAGTTAAACGTGGGGATCTTAAACTCGGCTATATCTTGAGCCCATCTATGAACCACATCCGGGAGTTATGCAGCTTGGGCTTGGTCCATTATGAAGATAACGACAGTACCCTGAAAGAAATTCAGAAAGTCCCGCGAAGGAGGGGTATCAAAGTTTCTGCAACCTTCGGCTAAAAGCCCACTTCCGTCGGATCAAACTATCGATTGTGGGCCTTAAACAGGCTGCATCGTGTATTCGTGTGGGGGTGGTGAGTATGGTGACAGATGCTTCATGGGCTTCAAGTAGGGGGGCCATGTCAATCATTATGGCCTTGGGGCACTAGATGAACCAGGATGAAGTGGGGTTTTGGGCTGTTGAAATCGTTGATGGGCTTTTGCTGGGTGATGATAGAGAGGGTAGGAGGAGAGAAGACATGGTAGCTTGTTGTAAGCGGAGAGAAAGAACAATGTATTTATATAATGTAGACTAAATTGCACTTAAATATCACAAAGTTTCTCTACTTTGTCACTTATATACCACAAATTATATTTTACAGCAGAAAAATATCATAAGTTGTTAAAAATTGACACTTTAATACAATGATTATACAAACATGAAAATTTTCACCTGGATGTTTCTTGTGCTACTTACATGCTAATTTTAGAGCTTTGTAACTCTTAATATTTATTAAATTTTTATTAAATCAATCAAAATTCTTCAATGTCGTCTTAATTCTTCTTTAAAATAGAGTTAGGATATGTCTAACGCAATTTAACTAGTATTAATGTTTAGAAATGTATAAAATTAACATGTTAGTGTCATATAGATACATTCGTGAAATTTTATTTTTCCATAATCGAGAATACTAACGTAATTTAACAACTTATGATATTTTGTCGTCAATGAAATACAACTTATTCTAGCATTTAAGGGCAGAGTAAGAAAACTTTTTAATGGTATTTAAATTGAGTGTAATTTAGCCTATAATATATGATTTATGTCTTGTGACAATTATGAAGGGACCATTTGAAGTTTTGAACAATTTCTAAATGACTCCTTTATGAAATAATGTATACAAGCATATAGTTCATAATCTGTCTGGAATCATTGCAACAAAGTTGTACAATCGGACAGTCCGTTGTCATTGAACGTTCAACTCTCTCTCAACTCTCTCTGGTCTAATTTGAATTTATTTTAGTGGTCCTTGAGCCTCATAGGCTTGGTTTGATAGACGGGGAGGTGCGGCAAGGGAGAGAAAAAACTAAACTGACTTTTGGTAAAGTGTTTTGAGAAGGAAAGAGAGTGAGTTTGTGTGTAGTAGGGTGGGCATAGGCCGGGCTGAACCATGGACCACCCGACCCGGCCCAGCCGGATTTTATCACGAACCTTCCGCCAGTATGGGTGGCTGAACCCAGCCAAGATTGACCTAGGCCATGAGCCGTTGGTCAAGCTCTAAACGAGGGACCACGCTTAGCCCAGCCTAAGTAGGCCCGCCCGCTTTTATCTTTTTGTTTTATTTTATTTTATTTTTTTGTTAAAGCAATTATTCCTTTAAATTTAGTTCTGGCAGAATTATACAACAGCTCCAAAAGCGCTTATGCTACAAGGCCTTTACCATTGAGAAACAAATCAACATCTTTAAGCTCATTGTCTACTTGGAATGATTAAAAGTTAAATACAAGTTTAAAATAGTGTAATACAAGCTTAAATTACTAAAAATAAATTAGAAATAATTTTATAATTGTAAATACAAGTTTGATATAATTAAAAGGTAAAAAATAGGAAAAAATTTGACTAAAACCCACGCGGCTCATGACCCACTGCCGCAAGGCGAGTCAAACCTGCCCGCACCTAGCGTTGTGGGCTAGGTCCAGCCTGCACTCGGAGCGAGAAGCAGTTCTACCACTCCCACCCCTAGTGTAAGGTAAAGTAGGGAACAATTTAAAATCAATTAAATGAGAGAGAAGAATCCTTCCAAATTGAAGAGATTCAAGAAGAGAGAGATGAACTACAAAGTGATGTATTTCTCTCTTTCCCGACCAAACAAGAAGTACAAGATATACTTCCTTGTATCTTATGCATCCCCTCCCCTCATCTTCCTTCTTCATACCCCTACCAAACCATAATATTGATTCACATCTTCTTTATTATTAAAAAATGGTATAGGAACCACCGCTATATGACAACTATTGATTATTTACTAAATGGTTATGATGATTTTAAAGTGCAAATTAGTAATGAGTGCAATTCAGAGAGTATGATAAATATTAAATTTAGAATGAATCACAATAACCCATTAAATAATCAATGATTGTAATTAAAAGTAGTACTCTCCACAAACAAACAATGATTGTACTTAAAAGTAGTTAAAGTCTCTCCACAACGTTTTTAGTAACTAGTGAAGAGGATCTAAATTCTCAGCATTTATCTCTTTAACCATTTTCGCGTGTTCTCATATGATGATGTTCCTACTATTATTGCCTTATTTGTCTTTACCCCAAACTCCCTCATCTTTGCTTTATCTCTCCCTTCTTGTTTTACCCTAAATTCCATTTGGGGAGGGGGTAGGGATAATGGGGATTTTGGGATATTGTTTTGATGTTATTCATTGGGACAACGAAGTGAGACTTTACCTTTAGTGTTATTAGTTGTTGATGCTATTCATTGGGACAACGAAGTGAGACTTTACTTTCTAGTGTTATTAGTTGTTTGGGACATTAGCGGACAAGTGTCTACATGGGATAAAATTGTCTCACCTCTATTGATAAACGTTTTGCCTCCAAGCTAAAATTTACCCCAATCCTTACAAGGAACAATTTGAGTGCTAGTGGGATAACTTTGTGGTATTAATCTATTAACTAACAACTATATTGTATTAAATATTTATATAAATTTTAAAAATAATTAACTTACATGTATAAGGTAAATAAAATGTTTAAATAACATATATTAATTAAATTATTATCACTACATTATATTTATTATATTATATTATATTATATATTACTTTTTGTATTACAATATGATATATTATAAATTGTATATTATTATTTATAATATAATCTAATCTAATATAATTTAACTAATTTTATTACATTATAATATAATATATCATACTATACTAATAAATTATTGTTAACATATTCTATTAATTATGATAGGATGTACTATAATATATTTTAATATTTATACTATCTATTATATTACTTAGTGAATGGGCACATGCCGCACGTGCTGCACCTCTGTTGTTGCACAAATTCAGGTGATAATTGGTTCAATAGGTTGATTGTGATAGTTCGTTCAATAGGCATGATGCAGTCTATAATTACACTAATTTCATATTTGAAATTAGTCCTTCAAATGATTAAAATTGCCATTAAGTCTCCCAACTCTGCAGTTATTTTGAAAGTAGTTCTACAAATTAGTGAAACTGGTAATAGATCTCCGTGTCTGTAGGTTGTTTTGGATTTAGTCCCTGAGATTTACTAAAATAATAATAGATCCCAAAATTATCATAGCTTGTTTCAAATTAATCTCTCATTCCCACTTCTACTCTTGATTGAAGGGAATTACGAAACCAAAAGGTGAGTAGGCAAATCAACTGAAAACTGCAAAAACAATGGATTATTTACTATAAGTCCTGCAAACACGATTTGAAGAATGAAAATACAATTATAAGCAACATTAATAATAGGTAGCCATAAAAGTAGGATCAAGCACCACATTTGACACTGTCATACAGTTCCCGAAAATTATCATAACTTGTTTTAAATTAATCTCTCATTCCTCCTTCTACTCTTGATTGAAGGGACTAATTACAAAACCAAAAGTGAGTAGGGAAATCAACTGAAAACTGCAAGAACAATGGATTATTTACTATTAAGTCCTACAAACACGAGTTGAAGATTGAAAATACAATTATGAGCAGCATTAATAATGAGGAGCCATAAAAGTAGGATCAAGCACCACATTTGACACTGTCATAAAGTTTGGAATAAATACAGAAAAGCTTATTTACTTTAATAAGTCCTACAAACAGTGATTCACAAACAATAAGCATCTGAAGTAAAACTATGTGTGCTATGCAGATAGAGCCCCTAATTACTACGAAATTCAAAATCAAATGAAAAGCAAGTAGAAAATTTTGAGAAATTTTGAACTAAAACCAAACTATAAACTGAAACAAAAAATCAGAAAGAAATAATTATAAAACTATTGTTTACAGGAAAATGCATGACTAAAAAGACCATCAAAAATCAAAACCCTAAAACTCATCCCGATTGTTAAGAATGGAAGAATCAAAATGATATATGGGTCACAATAAAACGATGATTCTGTTTAAGTAGTCCAGGAAAACTTGAAAAGAAGGAAAAGTTGAGCAAACAAAACTATTTAATAGTAATTATAATATTAAATTATTTTAGATATTATGTATATATTATAATCAGAGGGCAATATAGTCATTTTGCCTCTTTAGTACGATGCAGAAAGGCAAGTGTGGGCTTGTAACTGTGAGAAGCTTTGGTTGAGCAGAGACCTGTTGTTACCCTAATAGGTGTGGGCCCCACCGAAGTAGGAGAACACAAAAATAAACACACATGAGCCGTATTCTCTTTTATATATATAGTATGATATTATTATAATATTAAATTATTATAACATATTATAATATATTATACCATAATATATTTTAGATATTATGTATATATTATAGTAATTATCATATAATGTAACATAATTTTTGAACTATAATACAATATATTAAATTATATTATATATAAAACATAATAATATCTTATACTAATGAAAGTAGTAATATATTATATTATATTATGATATAATATATTATTTTATACATAACATACTATAGAACGTAATATATATTATAATATGTTACATTCAATATATTATAATATATGATATTGTATTGTGATATATTAAATTAAAATATAACATTATAGAAAATTAAAAAAATTTAGCATAGTATGTTAATTGCTATATACCATAATATATTTTTGTTGTGCCATAGAAATAAGCAAATGTTAATCAACATTCAACTGGCCGACATGTCTCAAGCAGACTACATTCCAAGTCGACAGACAAGCCGAGTAAAGCGCCCATTCTCGCCACACCGAGATGACGCCCATTCTCGCCGTGCCAAGGTAGGCATCCTTCATCAGCCGAGACAGGCGTCCCTTCTCTCCAGTGAGACAAGCATCCCTTCTCGCCAGGTGACTCATCCCTTCGCTAGAGGCGCCCTTCTCTCTAAGCCGGTCGAACTTTCGACGCAGACTAAAAGGCGGACTTCTAGCCCTTCTCGCAAGGAGTCGCCCTTCTTGCCGACAGTCATCCCTTCTCGCCAAGAGGTCGTTTCAGGAAAGTTGCTTTATTATTCATTGTTATTTGAACTTGCTTACGCTTCTTGGGCCTACAACAAAATTCGAAGAAATGCCTTTTATTTTAAGGCGCATAATGAAAACGAAAATTATAACTTTTTCGAACAAACGCCGGATCTCTATTATAGGATCCGCCAGGTGGGTTCTTCGCCTGCGTCGGGACTTGAATCGTCCGTGGACCACCGCGCAATTCGATCCGTGAAACCCTGCTCCGGAACTACAGACGGAAGGGGCTCGCTTCAAGGAAACGAAGAGCCTAAGGGGATCACACTCACAAGGAGAGGATCGCCTTCGGGATCACACTCAAAGGGAGAGGATCACGGATGTGAGATCTACTAGGAGAAATCACAGCTTATTCTCAGAGCGACCCAAATTCGCTACCTCGACAGATCCGACGTCGACGAACTCCGTGTCACGGCTCTCAAACCGTGTCGACGGCTCAGATCTCGCGAGAACTCTCTCACAAATATCGAAAATCCGAGATCTGAAAATCCCCGAATCCCACCAAAATCCACCAAAAATCCCCCGAATCGAGGAAAACCCCCTATAGGATGGGAGGGGTGTCGGCCACAAGTGGCTCGGCCACTGGCTTCCAGCCACGGCCAGCCCAACACCTCGCCTGACCGGCCGCAGGTCCCCGCGTTATTTTTTCGGCTTCTGCTTGGTCCTGTTTATTCTCGACTTTCTTTTTCCCCGACTTAGATTCCGCTCAGATTGGCCCGGACCAACTTGGTTTGTTCCATCGCTCCAACCGACGTTTGCTCACCGCGTTCGATTCATTTGATTGATTTCAACCCGCCAACGGTTTAAATGACGATTGGTCGACGCTTGAACTTGGTCTCATCGACGCTCGAACCGATTCGACGCTCGATCCGACCGATCTGCTTCGTCGAATATAGTCGCAAATCTTATTGACTGGAGGCCTTGTTAGATTGATCCCTCCTACGGCCTTTGGCGATTTATGCCTTTGCCGACTCTCATGCGCTTGTCGACTCGCTTTAGCGTCTTTGCGGCGTGTTAATCGCCAACATTTTCGAAGTCGCGTTGTGGTCGGATCGCTTGTCAACCCACCGCTTTTGAGTCTTGTTTGGGTACCGATAAGCAATTTTAACGCCACAGATACCCTCCAAAGAGTCTCACCGATTCTTGATGAGTCCGGATGCTTTGACATGATGAGCCCTTCACCCTTTAGTTAGCGATAGGACTTGTGAATGACTCTGCTTGATCTCTCCACTCCCTTCGCCTGCTTTGTAGGATTGCCGGCTGTATTACGATCAGTATTTTTTTTGTCCGGCCGTTGTTGAGATCTTGACCGAAGTGGATTGATGAATTTCTTCTTGAGAATAGTCTCGGTATTTTGATTTTTCAACCCTCTCAGTCCGCCCGCTTGGTAGGATACCCGAGGGCTACTTTGCATCGCTTTTATTGCTTGACCGCTTGTTAGAATTTCAAAATGTAGTTGATTGAGTTTATTTGTTGTTGACTCGTTGGTGAATTGTCGCCCAATCGACCATCGAGATTCCTCCATTGATCGGAAATCCTTGCCGCGACGTTAATTGGCGCCAAACTATCTTTCACTCGCGAGTGCAACGCGCTGACCGGCGCGATCTTACGTGGATCCAAACGTTGATCCGCGGAATCCTTCGGCACGCACACGCTGTAGGCTGCCGTATCAGATACTCCTTGTTGAGTAGAATTTATCCTCTTTGAGGTTCCACATGGGAGGAAATTGAGGGTTATCGAAGTTATCCTTAAGAATTTGGTAATATTCTCCAGAACTTCTCGCTAAGAATTAGGAAATAGTTTATACTGTAATCCTATTCGAATAGGATTGGGCGACGCTTGATTTGCGCCGATGTTATCCGATGATCGAAGTTATCCCTAAGAATATTTTTATGGAAATATCCTTCCGAACTTCTCGACAAAGTAGAAACAGCTTATACTGTAATCCTATTTGGAGTAGGATTAGGCGACGCTGATATGGCCGATGTGATCCGACGATCGAAGTTATCCCTAAGAATATTTTTGTGGAAATATTCTTCCTGAACTTCGATAAATTAGGAAACAGCTATACTGTAATCCTATTTGGAGTAGGATTAGCGACGCGTTGATTAGCGCCGGGCCTTCACGAGGTGTTATCCCCAATAAACCTTCGAATCTTTCCAAATATAGCGGAGGGAGTAGGAGTCAATCAACGGACTGATTTGGCACTATTTTGACATCCGGATAAGGTTCTTCATGCATGGCGCTTTCATCGGCCAGTGCCACCGCTGATCCGGATGGCCTTGATATGAGATATGGGTTATCCCGAAATGGCTCGCCATTGCCGATTTACATCGCCATCCGAGAGAAAGCTTCAGACTGTGAACCGCGGGGCACTGGAGCTTCTCATACATAGATGCTCAGACCGACGCTGCTTAGAGGCATAGCGATGCTCGTGTTTTTACCGGGCTCGAGGTCCGTGATGCGAGAGACCGCGCACTCACGGAGCCGTTGTTGCCGACATATTCTTCCCTAAGCCATATCCGGACCGGTATTGTAGCGAAAAGGAGAGGATAATACCGCTGAGAGAGCTCCATGCAGAGGAAGACAAGATGAGTATTTTGGGGTCAAGCACAACAAGGAAGAAGCTCGCCGTCCGTTAGGGAACTCGAATCGCCGGGCAAACCGGCCGAGATCGAAGAGGCAAATTTGTTCATGAGGAAAATTAAAGTCAGAAACAAATGTTATCCTTTCTAATTGACTTTAAAGAAAGAATAAATACAACTCTCTCAAATGCAATCTCTCTAACCGACTTAGATGAAAAGAAATTACAAAGTCCTCGATCGGTTGCCCGATTTACAAAAGAAGGAAGGGTCACGGAGATCCTTCCTTTGTTTAAACCGGGTTCTTCACGGTGGCTGATAGGAGCTTGATCCTGTATCCCGGACGATCCGACTGCCTTGACTCGTGGGACCACGCTTGAAAAGGGGCAAGGCAAGTTCAAGAACCAGCAAATTTCTAACTCTAG